>JAKRZM010000019.1:24041-88792 GCA_036379175.1 Heliconius cydno galanthus | reverse complement strand
AAAAAAAGTATCCTATGTTCATCCCGAGACCCTCAAGTATCTCTATATGAGTATTTTATCACAATTAAATTAGCGGTTTGGCCCTGATTGCGTAAAAGACAGACAGACAGACAGAGTTACTTTCGAATTTATAATATAGGTATGGATAGTAAGTGACAGTTATACTAGGTTGCGTGGTTCACAGGTGGTATCGTGAGTTTCGGTTGAAATTTCGGGGCATCGAAAATTAGTTAATCGGTCGTCGGTCTCGCAACTTTTTTCTTTGGAAAAATCAAGTTATTTCATTGATTTTCACAGCGCATAGAGCACGCACGTGTCTGTGATGGTAGCGGCTTCTTCGTCACACTGTTTATGTCTATAAAGCTGACATCTTGTTTGCTTAGAATTTATTAGATTTCTTGTTTTGTATTATATTGTCTAAAGAATTGCATTTTTAGATAAATATTTGATATTATAATGTTGGTATACCGAAATGCTTGAACATTTATTTTTTTGAGAGTAGAAAAATAAGTAGGTACGTAATAATAGTAGAGACAAACGACTTAATTCATATTGATAATTATTATTATCAATGTTTATTCTTAAAATATATCTTATACGAGTGACTTAAAATTAGTATTAATGTTTAAAAAATATCTTTTCTCTGTAGCTCTTGCTTAAGACTTCCAACTAAACAATGGCTCTACCACTAACATAACAACTAGATGAATTTGTATATTTTATTTATATATTTTTTTATATTATTATTTAATTAAATATATATTACTATATCCACATACTATTTATAAAAATAATAAAAATATATACTCTATTTAATTTGTTTGTTAAACAATCAATTTCAATATGTTCAAATGACAGAATAATTTAAGGTCAAAATAAAAGAAAATCTCGAAAAGCCCATAACCTATTTAAACCAGTAACAAATGTTAATTTCTACAAAAATATCTATGTTAGTATTCTGAATACAAAATATAATAAATGTCACATATTTTATTTTAATATGCCAATCTAAATTTGGACTATGAATGGAAATCGCCGAAAATTCCGCAAACTATTCCGAATATTCCTTTCATATTGTTTGCTCTTCAATCAAATGTCGGCACCGGGCTTAAAACAAATTGCACGAAAGTGCTCGAATATACGGGTATGAAATCCAGAATAATCTTTGCTAATGGCTGACAGCTTTTAACGTGGGAAGCATAGTAGAACAAAATAGGGCCTATTTATATCTAAACATATGGATTTCAGCTTCACGCTGTATCCCGCACACAGCAGGGTAGGTAAAGGGAACCTAGTGTTAAGAAACTCCGTTCCCTACTTTCTGCCAAATTCTAGGTGTTGAGTGGCAGAACTCAACGCCGCGCTCTGCCTCGACACCGGAGCGAAGAAATGGAAATATAAACGTAAATAAATATTTCACTTCCTCGAGTGGGGATCGAACCCCCAACCGTCGCGTTACAGTCACACCCCGCACTGCGCCATGACGGCCTAAAACACATTTGGATTTACTAGTTATAATAGTTTTAAATTTCACAGTATATATTAATTATTTTGATTTTATCTATAAAATTGTATGTATGTCCTTTCATAATCGATCTGACATAGCTACCATTGCTTCCTATACTATGTATCTTCAAATCATTTATTTGGGCATTAACAGTAAAGTGTGAAATATTGCTACGATTTACGGAAACAAATATTGACACAGTTCTCAGGACCTGGCTGGCAACTTTCATATGGTGGTTTCGCGGAAGTATCAATTAATCAAAATTGCTTCCGAAAGTACGTACCTACTGCGGAGGCGTAACTAAAGAATTTGGCGAGCCAAAATCCACAATCTAAGAATATTTGGAGAAGTCTTCATCGGTCGTCGTTGGCTATCGGTTCTCACGAGAAATGGTTGGCGGCATTCCCTCTGAATGTCCACAGAGTCTTTGTAAAATGCGAAAGTCGTGCATGTCCATTGAACGTTCGATCAAAAAAGTGTTAACTTAACACTCGATTGGCTCTACACTTTTTATTCATTCACTAAGTAGCATATTTGAAATATGTTTCTGGCTAAGAAATGTTTGGACAAGTCATTGCCTATGAAACTGAATGCGATTAGTAGATCCATTATGGAGAAATAGATTTGCTATTTCACTGGCGCGTGAATAATATTCTATTTTTATTATTAGAATATTCTTTCATATCGATGCTAAGTTTATGTTCTAATACATTTTGCCAAGTAAGTTCGAAGTAAAAGAATGTTATTAGTTTGGCAAAATTGATATACTTTCTAAGAAATTATATTTATGGGAATTAAATTAATATGGAGAAGTTTATTGTAATAATAATAGAAGAATACTCTTTTTATAAAAATTTGATGGTAAAATATATCACCAATTATATTTTTTGTGAGGAGGTACATTTTGTATGTCTTTCTAAATTAATATGTTAATTTTATTTTTAATAGCAATGCTCATAGAATTCTTCTCGACGGATGGAATTTTAAAAATATAGTAATCAATTCTTTGTGTGTTTTATTTCATATGTGGGTATCTATTTTGAGTGGACATAACATGTTTTATATTTTTTAATAGGTTAAAGTAAACTTAAAGAAGAAAAGACTAAGCTTGTTAGGCTACGGATCTGTCAGGAGGATTTAAGGTAAATATACAGATTTTTCATAGTTTGTCCTCGCAAAGCAAACTGAAGCTTCTTATAGAAGATTTATACTGTATTATTTACTAAGACTATATATTTTCTATGGACATTAAAATTATATACATATATCTCTATTTCAATAGGTAAACGTATAAGGCCAGAAACATTGTATTTACTCGTAATTAAGTAAATTAGTAAATTTTGTAGATTCACATACAGATTTTTGCTGAACCCTAAAACGACCTAAACAATCAGAATGTCTCATATCATTTACAATTTGAATATAAATAGAACATTTAATTTAAAAATAACGGCCTTCATCATCGTTGGCAGTCGTATTTCAATAGTATACATTCGTTCCGTGTTTTTGTCTCACACAGCCTATGAGGAATTGTAATTTTGTAGCAAATAAAAGAAACGAGGGTGTCGACACGGGTACCTTTGTTTTCTAATCAACAATAACGTAGACTTTCCTCGCTGAGTTGGACCTCATGCAGGGGCCCTTTTTCGTATGAGCGCAAAATCTGTTGTTTTGAACGAATTATTAGTCTGGTTTCACATAGAAGATGGGGACAATATCCTAGTGATTCCTGTAAGTGCCGTAAGGCTGATGGTATCAATGATTTATTTATAGAATTTGAGTCATCGGTAGCCATTAGTCGAGCTTATTGTCTTTAGAAACAAATGTTTGGCGCTCGCTGCGTGTGCGCAGCATCGTCGCTGTTGGACGGCTTTGCTTGTTTACAAACATTTTATTAACGTGTTATATTTAATGGCTTCTTTAGAAGATCATCTTATTGTACTGACTATAATGATTTAGTGCTAGCGATTTTTTATATGAAATTAGAGATGAAAATAGATTGTGTAGGAATATTATGTTTCTTAGTATGTAGCGTCATATAATATCCATTCAACGGCGTCGTCGCCCACAATTCTGTTTGCGTGCATTTTAAGCCTTTTTAAGACATAAATAAATACCATGTAAATCCCATTTTTCCCTTTTCCTGTAGAATTTTCATGAAATCCTTTTGTAATGCTCCCTATGCCCTACCTACATGCCAAATTTCAATATTCTAAGTCCAATAATTTGATCTGTAACCAAAGAGTTTTATATATTTAGATTATTAGGCAATGTATTTTTTATTAAGTATAAGAAATAATTCTTAATAGCAATCTTTTGTTGCTTATGCTCCTGAAATTATGAAACTATTAGAATAAATAATATAAAAGAAAATCTTTCTTTACCTTTTTTGAATTTAAAATAAATTAAAATACTTTTGTCCAGTATTTAATACTTCTAGAAGTTAAAAATTTCATTTTTACCGTATTTTCTGTTTCTTTGTTGCTATTGTAAGATAGTTGATATTATGGTAGAGACAGAAAAAACAATATGAAGAGTTCATCAAAGACAACGATACTTTGTAATGAAGTTTGTGGAAGTCTTGAGATTTTGATATTATGCGACAAAAATAAAGGAGATATCTTGAGCAGTCCGTTGAATAGTACAAATAGTAAAAGACTTAGTTCTTCATCTTTTAGAATTTTTACCTCACGAAAATATGGTTAATTGCGTAGTTAAGTTCCGCCACGCATTGCCTCCAGGATGTGAAAAAAAACGTGACAAAGTGTCTTAATGGGAACGGAGTGGCGTTATATGTGGGATATAACTTGAAGCTAAAAAAAGAAATTATAGTTGAGATTTAAAAATTATAAGTAACAAAAAATGCTAATATATAACAATAAATACTAGTTAAATTAAATTTCTCGTATCATCATTCAATCAAAAATATAAACGTTAATATTATAATAATAATTGCGTAACAATATTTTAAGTAGAACCTACAGACTTAAAAGAAGGCAACCATTGTCCAAGTTCATTTATCACTCGAAACAATAGCAGTTATCCCTTCGAAGTCCACAAAGACTCTAACAGTATATAGCAAATTTTATTGTTTTACAGCTAGCTCCCGTGGCAGCATCCTGTATGTGTAAAAACCTTTAGAAGAGCTTGTAATTAAGTAGATTTACAACTCTAAAGTTCTTAGAATGTCCCCAAAATGACTATTTAGTGCCTTTTAGTTAGCATTCTTTACCCATTTAACTAAATATTTGTCACTTAGTACAAATAATCTCAACAAACAGTACGAAATTTCTCTCTTTTTTTTGTGTTATAATATAAGTATGTAATGGTTTCGATTATTCTATGAAATTGCTTTTCAAATTTCAAATAATGATGAGATTTATGATATCATGATTATAAAAGACAAAATGTTTTTATATTAACATACCTTATGTTATAACAAAATAAGCTTATAATCTTTCTTTTAAATAAATATTTATGTTCCACATCACCTGGATATGTGGCACTCCACTAGTGTGATTCGATTTCGTAGGAACTTTTTTCCACGCGCCACGGAACTGTGGAAAGGCATATCCACGGCAGGCCAGGAACTACTCCAGGTCGATATGTACCGGTATAGATACCTTCAAAAAGCTCGGCTGTCTCCACCTTAAAGGCCGGCAACGCAGCTGCAGCTCCTCTGGTGTTGTACGAGGTCGTGGGCGGCGATGATCATTTACCCGAATGCTCGTTTGCCTTGTCCTTTTTCATTAATTATTATTTGTAATATATATTTATGTAGGAAAATATATTTTAGCTTCATGTTTTAAACTATGAGCTCGGAGTTAAAACACTTTACGCGGAGATAGCAGGGTAGACAAAGTGTTAAGACACTCCGTTGTCAACTATCCACCGAACTGAAGGCATCGCGTATTGAGTTCTTTATCTCGATATCAGTGCGAAAAAAAATAAAATAGAAAATATTTCATTTCCTCGAGTGGAAATCAAACAAACGACCTGTAGTGCTTAGTCACACGCTTGTGCCTATGCACCATGTTTAGCCTTCTTTGCTTTTCGCTCGTATTCGAGGCATTGTATATGTAATGGTGGATCTTGACGCCATGCTTTGTCTCGACACCAGAGCGAGGAAATGAAGTGAAATAAATAATGTATTTCCTCGAGTGGAAATAGAATCCACAACCTCTTGAGTTTACCTCTTGCACCGCTGAGCCACTAACGGCCTCTTTAATTAATTATTCCGCTTCCATAGAACGCAGATGGTAATTGTTAAATATACAATAAATAAAGCACTCAGCTTAGATTCCGAGCTTTTACTTTTATGAAGCTTGCAGGAGTGATGAGAAAAGCTCTACAAACGACTGTTTTATAGTTTTATTTAATTACCCTTCTCAGTACTTTAATCCCTACTTATCTAAATGTAAAATTTTTAATTAAAATGCAGAACTTTACTTAGACTGTAGATAATCTGTGCCAATGGAAATTGATATAAAATAAGTACAACCGGATAAATGCGAATCGTTGGTCCCCTACCAATTTCAGGATTATATGTTCAAACGAAATCAGCGACAGACAGCAAAATGATCGTATAAGGGTTCCATTTTTTCCTTTTGGGGTACGGAACCCTAAAAAGGTGATCGCTGAAAATATTTTAACTAACACTCATTTAGAAGAATTCGACATAACATTTTCTAGGAAATTTAAAACAAATTGTCATTGTATTTAAAATTTGTGGTCTATACCTTAATATAACTTGTTAATGTATGGGCAACCACATTTAAGACCTCATGTTGGCTCTAGAACAAAGGAGAGCGGCCTACTGTGTCTACTGACCAGTAGCAGTGTGGAAACCCCGCGAAGCTCGCTTGTTGAATCTAAACCACAAACAACTCTATTGAAAGTCTCGTCTGCTTAGTTTCATTGTTTCTGAACGAAAGTACGTTTTAGTAGAATATATTGTTGGCAACCGATCTATAATGCTACCGGTGGGTGGTTGTCCTTTGAAAATTTGGTTACCTGTTGACAGTTTTGCGACTTGTAATTGATTGCTTCCTCATTTCAATGTTCGACAATAGTTTCTTATCTTGAGGTGTCCGAAGAGTTTCCAAGTTAAACAAATATTTTTTAAGTGCGTTGAATGTTGATATAACTATTTAATAAATTATCTTTATATAAAATACTAGTGGATCCGAACGCGGCTACGCCCGCTTGAACTATACGAATATTTATGAAATTATTTTCAGTTTTCAATAGAGAGATGCGTTAAGCAAGCTCATTTTGGGTGACGTTTTCTAACAACAAACTTTGCAAATCGTTGCTTAGCAACGGTCGCATAGCGACAGTTGTTATTAACATGGCGGAATAAATTGCATGTTAAATTAATAAATATTTTAATATATTGATATATATCGAAAATATTATAAATATGAGAAAAAAAATGTATCCTATGTTCATCCCGAGACCCTCAAGTATCTCTATATGAGTATTTTATCACAATTAAATTAGCGGTTTGGCCCTGATTGCGTAAAAGACAGACAGACAGACAGAGTTACTTTTGAATTTATAATATAGGTATGGATTTAGATCCATCCAGTAATTCTAACACGCGTCAACTATATATTATTGAATTGTGAGAACACTATAAATAAATAATTGGTACTAAAAATACCATTGTTAAATAAATGAATAGAAATATCTTATGTAAATATATTTCGCCTATATAGCTACGAAAAATTATATTTATATACACGAAAAATTAAATAAATAAAAAACGATGTACGTAAACAATATTCTAAATTTAGCTAAATTTATGCTACGCAAACCACCCAAGCTCTACCACACAAGAGATGGGCGTTCCTCCTCTGTCACCCTGAACACAGCAGCGACAAAGGACTGGTCCACTAATTCTTGGCTAATATATCAAATAGCAACCAAAAAGAGAATTGAGATCGTTGAATATACGTGTAAAAAGGGCCGCCATATTGACGTTTATGTTTCGTCCATTGTAGTGGCGTCAATATATGAATGAAAGCGGGTGTAAAGTGATAGGTGTGAAGAGTTGGTCTTTTGTTATCTGTTTTTCACGTCAGGTACGGAATCGCGGAGGTCTGGGGATGATGTAGGGATATTTGAGATCTGATGTGGATGATAGATTCTGTATATCATTTGGGCTAATAAAAGATTTATTTGGGTATCTACTACTTATATTTTTTATACGTTGGAACTGTTTTACATTTTTTAATTATTAAATTATAATAAAAAAAATTAAAATATCAGTTCTGATGGTGATACAAGTGTCCACACTATCGGTGGCTTATCTAGAGTGAGGAACCTCCTCACGGTTCAAGAAAAAGATATTCTGAATCCGGTTCTTTCTTCTAAGCTATAACGGCCATCGGCCACGAATGGCTTCAGTCTGGCTTCAGAACAACTTTTACAGATTGCTAATACAATTTAATTTTAACAAAACGGCACTTCTTGTTGTTTCTCCAAAGTTTTATTTGGGCATATATATATATGCTTTCTAAACCTATTAAACACATTGTACCGAAATGGAAAATTCCACAATCACAGTATGTACTTGACAGTAAGAGAATGCTTGGAGCTCTAATATTACATTTCAGATTCAAGGATGGCATTTAAGTATTAGTTAATAAAAATTATTTCCACGTTTTAGAAAAAAATCGATTAAATTTCTACTTATCTATTGTTTTCTAATTGTGCATTTAATAAATTATTTATAATTTAAAAATTATGCATTTTCTTCAGTTATTACTGGATTCTAACGATTGTTTAATATATTTATAGGATATTTCTATATTTAATAAAATAATTTAAAGTTCACAAAGTATTTGTATTAATCACCATACAATTCTCCGTTTCCTGTCAAAGATTATTTTCTTTATTATTTTCTTTCCTTCCTTAATGATTACTTTCCTATTTTCGATACAAACAGACTAACACACGGAATGGAACCTTATATCACAATCAAAGCAACTAGAGCGAAGAAAGAATAATATTTCGGAACCTACAATCGCATATTTGTACGTAACGGCATACTTACCTTAAAGTCTATTATACTACCTACATTAAATTCGTTGTAAAAGCCTTTATAATGTATTTTATATGAGGTAAGAATTCCAAATGATATAAAACTGAAGAGGTACCATTCGTGAAACCAGATGTTTCGAGTGAATTATATGCCGTACGTGAAAATGGCAAGTCAGTCTTGCAAATATTTGGCGTAGCTTCGCACAAAAGGTATGCTTACAATGAAAATTCAAAATTACTGTTGTTCTACTGGTACCCCTGCCAGATGGGCCGACGACCTAAAGAGGTTGGCGGGAAGCGGATGGGTCCGAAGAGCTGAGGATCGAGTGTGGCGGCGAGCATTGGGGAAGGCCTATGTCCAGCAGTGGACAGAAGATGGCTGTCGATGATGATGATGATGATGAATAGTGCTTGTAATTTAAGCACTTTTTATTTGCTACCGCCGCCTTGGGCAATTGCGATTGCGATTTGCAATTGCAAATTAACTTTTAAACAGCACTAGCAACATTATATACTATATTAATTTGTAAATGCAGTACATTTATTAACAATACATTTTTGCTAAATTCAATATATAAAAAGTACTGCTAGATAACTTTGCTAATTAACTTATATAATGTGTATATAGCATACATTTTATTTTAAAACATCTAAACAATATAATATTTTTTTTTCATTAATTATCAATTTCATTATTTATATTTATTATTTACATTGAAATAATAAATGGATAGTTTCTTTAAATAATATTTTCTTTAAATATTGTATAAATTTAACATATAAAAGTAGCTCATTTAATGTTAAGTGAGAACAATTAGTTTAACCATAAAGAGTTGATTTCAATATTTGCAACGTCACGTCATGTCATGTCTATTTGTTTTATTATTTCCATATTCAAACCACCGCTGGAATAAACTTTCCTCGATAAATATACATAAAAAAAATTATTCAAAGTATCAAAGTACTTGAGATCAGTGCGTTTAGCTAAACAAACATTTCTGCTTTATAATAATAGTTTGATTTAATTTCCATATTAAAACACTTAATATTTAGATAATGAATTGCAATTTTATAATAACGAATTGTATTTTTTTTTATTATCTTTAGCTCTGATATTGTATTACCTTTACATAAATTAGTAACACATGGATCATTAATGTTGTAAAAAATAGTTAAGCAAAGTATACTTAGTGAATTGTATTTTTAGTAGAAGCATCGGTTTATTGTCATGTTAAAGTATTTCATAAAGTATAAGGAGATTTAATTATTCTTTTTAAAAAGATAATTTACAAAAATGAGATTTTAGTGATAAGACACTGCGTTACCAACAAGACACTTCTGTGTGAGAGGGGCGGAATCCAACGCCGCGCTACGCCTAGCAACCAGAGCGAAGACATATAACAAATTTCAGTCCCTGCGTTACGACAGCTTCAAAAGTAGTTATTTAGCTANGACTCCTAAAAATATTTAATTGAACATGTGTTTCATTATTTTCTAGAATTCACCCCCTAAGGGTGCAAATAAGGGGTTGAAAGTTTTTATGGAAAAATCTTCAAATCGCCACCGATTTTTATAAAATTTGAAATTTAGACTCTTAAAAATATTTCATTGAACACATGTTTCATGGTTTATTAGAATTCACCCCTAAATAAGCTAGCGAAGCTGCGCGCGTCCGCTAGTTAACTTATATAATGCTATATACATTTTATTTTAAAACATCTAAACAATATATTTTTTTTTTTCATTAATTATCCATTTCATTTACATTTATTATTTACATTGAAATAATGAATGGATAATTAGTTTTTTAAATATTGTATAGATTTAACATATAAAAAAAGCGAGAACAATTAGTTTAACCAGAAGGAGTTGATTTCAATATTTGCAACGTCATGCTATTTGTTTTATTATTTCCATATTCAAACCACCGCTGGAATAAACTTTCCTCGATAAATATACATAAAAAAAAATTATTCAAAGTATCAAAGTTCTTGAGATCAGTGCGTTCAGCTAAACAAACATTTCTGCTTTATAATATTAGTTTGATTTAATTTCCATATTAAAACACTTAATATTTAGATAATGAATTGCAATTTTATAATAATGAATTGTAATTTTTTTTATTATCTTTAGCTCTGATATTGTATTACCTTTACATAAATTAGTTACACATGGATCATTAATGTTGTAAAAAATAGTTAAGCAAAGTATGCCTATTGAATAATTGTATTTTTAGTAGAAGCATCGGTTTATTGTCATGTTAAAATATTTCATAAAGTATAAGGAGATTTAATTATTCTTTTTAAAAAGATAATTTACAAAAATGAGATTTTAGTGATAAGACACTGCGTTACCAACAAGACACTTCTGTGTGAGAGGGGCGGAGTAAAACGCCGCGCTACGCCTAGCAACCAGAACGAAGACATATAACAAATTTCAGTCCCTGCGTTACAACAGCTTCAAAAGTAGTTATTTAGCTAGTAGTTGTTTATTAAAGACACTATTGTATATTTATTACTATACTACTGGACCCGAACGCGGCCGCCCGCTTAAACTAAACGAATATTTATTAAATATATTTATGAAAGTATTTTCAGTTTTCAATAGAGAGATGCGTTAAGCAAGCTAATTTTGGATGACGTTTTCTAACAACAAACTTTGCAAATCGTTGCTTAGCAACGGTCGCATAGCGACAGTTGTTATTAACATGGCGGAATAAATTGCACGTCAAATTAATAAGTATTTTAATATATTGATATATATCGAAAATATTACAAATATGAGAAAAAAAGTATCCTATGTTCATCCCGAGACCCTCAAGTATCTCTATATGAGTATTTTATCACAACTAAATTAACAGTTTGGGCCTGATTGCGTAAAAGACAGACAGACAGAGTTACTTTCGAATTTATAATATGGGTATGGATATATATATTTTTTCGATTTTTTATTTAATTATATAATAACAAATAACTTGTGTTATTTACATTTATACGTATATACATATTAATGAAGTCTGTAACTTCAATTTAGTACTAATTGGCCCCAGATATAATGTTTAAATGGAGTAATTGTTCACTACGAAACATTATCGATTATATCATGACTAATTAGTGTATTATAATGTGAAACACACCTTTGGTAACGCTATGATTGTTCTCTAATCAAATATATGGTTTTAAATAAAATACTGTTTTAAAAAGAAATGTTGTAAAAAAATAATATTTTTGATTTATATTATAAATATATACTTTTAAATTAATGCTGTATCATCATACTCGTATGTAGGAACAGAACGCCACGGTTGCAGGTTTAATTCTCCCTCTGGTAACAAGACAAAGCACGGCGCTTAGTTTCGCCACTCAACATACACTGCCTCAAGAATTCGCCCAAAAATGGGGAACAGAAATGTCTTAATAATAACGGAATGTGCTAGGTTCCCAGGTTCTCTCTGCCTGCAGTGTAGAATATAGCGTGAAGCTAACAAAATATATTATTTAAATATAATAGGAAAAAAACGAAAAATTTTTCTTCGATACTAAGTAAAATAATAAACAATTTGCCCTTACTCAACAAGTGAAGCGGTAGAAACAAGGTCATATCGATTCCTGTCTCTCAATAGGGGGTCAATGTCAGGGCTTTCCGACGCTCCCGGAAAAAGGGGAGAGGGATTTTCATTTGAAACTTAATTTAAGTACAAGTATATTAGAAATAATTGATTTTAAATATTTATCTTAGAAAACTCGTTTTTTTTATTTTAGAAAACTCTTTTAGTTAGTATTGTTTTGAATGCAAAAATTTTACAATAATTTCTTCAACAGCTTCAACGGGAGTCTAGTGTTAAGACACTCCGCTCTCTATTTTCCCAAATTCAATTGAACCAACAGCCTGTCACGTTTAGATTCACATGCAGAAACATTATAATTATTAAAAATATATATTTATTTTATATTTAAAAATAACTTTTAAAGAACATAACAGCTGTTCAATATTGACATTATTAATATTAATTTATAAACTGTTGCTAGTTATTAAATATATAATTTAATTTGTTTTACCTATTATTAATTTCAATAAAGCTGTGAATTCGGTTTTTTCCATTATATTTCTTTTAATTTTTTTTTTAAATATATTTGTCACAAGTTGCTCTACCTACGTAATCTCCTTTCCAATTTTCGCTTATTTAATGGATACTGTGTGTTTACCCAGTTACTTACGATAAAATTTCCTAAAGTTTATATTGGTATATTAAGGTATTATATTTAACAAAGGTTAGTAATTATAGGTACATATATATTTATTAATTGTAAAGATTTACATCTGAATAAAAAAAAAAAGAGAGACAATAATTGTGAATATTTTAATTTAATTTTTTCCAGAGGTTGTTTAAGTACACCCATCAGAAAGACACAAACTTCACGCTGTAACCCGCATCTAGCAGGGTAGGAGGATGGAACGTACCGTTAAGTAACTCCATTTTCCACCTTCCACCGTATTTTTGAATCATTACCTCCTACCACCACTTACCTCCTTGTTGCCAGGGCGAAGAAATGATATTTATAATATTAATAAATAATAATTAATTCCTCAAAGTGGGAATTGTACCCAAAACTGTCGCGTTTACGGCCACACGCTTATTCCACTATGCTACGACGGTCTAAGATTGATTTGCTGGTAAAAAAACAATAATAATTTTGAAACATATCTTTTAACTCTATTATATATTTCTTTAACATTGCAACCTACAATGTCAAACAATCCCCCTAATACTCTCACAAGCACGACCGTTGAATACTACTATAATATATATTATAGATATGACCCTCTTTTTAATTTAGAAATACAAAGTTATATTTCAAAGTTGACTGTAATAATAAATGATTTTAACTCATAAAAATATTTGTTACCAAGATGGCGGATGCGAGTAGGGTCGAACAAATAATAATCACAAACGGGCCATTAATGGCTGGCGTTGTATTTACTTTTCACGATTTATATTTACGCGGGGTGAGAATTTATTTAGTGGGGTTGTAATGGCAGTGTGTGACGGTGTTCAGTTACGCCTCGTTGTGAGGGGACAAGGGATTGACTTTTATGAAATGGGTCGAATCATTTGTAATTTACAGGCCAATTTTCTCTTGAGCTGATACTGAATTAATTTGAATTTTATGTTATGGTTGAAATTTGTTTAAGAAAATTTAAAGACAAGTAATTATTCATTTTTCTATTGATTCTCCTATTTGAAATACATTTCTTTACTTAGTAAACTAGTATATATTGTTTAAAAAATAAGTAGATACTGAAATTTCCATAATACATGAAAAATTAAAATAAATATCTACGTACAATAGTTTTATATGCAAACATTATACATGTTTAAGTAATCAAACAAAATCAAATTATCAAATATAAAAAAATAGTCATCATATTACCTACTTAAATCTCAAATTAATTTATAAATTATTTTATTATCAAAGAAATATATTAAATTATAAGAATAATCAGTCACTACGCATAATTCATAACTAAACCAACACCACCACCACACAGAACTAACAACCCGAACGGGTCACCCGTAAAATTGGTAGTGCAACGCTAAGATACGTGGAAAACTAAGTGTTAAAAATGAGTGTAGAAATGCTGATTGGATCCAGGTATTTAGCCTGCCTGATAGAGTGGTCACATCCTCCATAGAGATCTCGACACGCGTCTGATGCACCACATCACAATTCCATGGTTGGTTTGCTCCATTGTGATGCGGTGGATTCGTGTCGTATGCCTAATTATATGTCTCTAATTGTAATTTGTAAGTACTTATATACAATTTACTGTTTCGTTTTTAGTTTATTTGTAGTAATTATAGGTTTTTGTAATAGATATACTAAATTTCTTCAACAATTTATTTTAGGAGTGCAGTCTTTTTAAGAGGAATTTAATTTTGATTAACAGTTTATTACTAAATGTAATATTATAGATATAGATTATACAAAGCTGACTGTAAACGCGACGTGTTGTGGATTCGATTCCTACTTGAAGAAAATAAATATTTAATGTTTTCATTACTCCGTATCGAGGTAAAGCGAGGCCTCCAGAATTCGGCGTAAAGTGTTGAACGGAGTGTCTTACCACTAAGCTCCCAGACCCTTCAATCATAAGAATGTTTACTATTGCTATACTGCAATTTTTTTTGGTAATATAATATTTAAATAATAAAATTTCATTCAAAAACATGATGAATTTCTGACACCTTTCATTATTCCCATCAAAAGCTTGCTACCACAAGCATGTTAAGAAACTACCAGTATTACACATGGGAATCACCAATCAAAGTTTGACGTTTCTGAGACGTTCGAGCGGTTGTAATCAGTCTCTCTACGTTTTAGAGAGCCTTGCTCATTGTTGAGTCGTCAATCAAGTGGTCGAGGTTTATTTCTGATACCTGCCTCTCCGCCTCTTATTCCTTTTATATTTAAAGAATATTGAATTTAATTAAAATTCCTTAGATCCCAGATCGCGTGTATTAATCAGTAGTTTGAAAGTAATGAGTGAGGTTTAATGCAATAGATGCATATGTAATACCGCTTAATAATTCTATAAAAATATTATGTAAATTAATTTATTTATAGATATTATGTTTTTTGCATGTTTTTCTTTATTTTTGGTATATGTTATTATAAAGAATTACATGTGCCTGCTTTTAGAACTGTTGTATTAGCAATTAGCTAAGTTAATGTATGAAAATTGATATTTTAGTAAAAATATTTTTATTTTGGTCAAACTTACAAATACTTCGTCCTTGACTATATCCTATCCTATCCTATATCTTATAAAACAAAGTCGCTTTTCGTGTCTGTCTGAACTTTCTAACTCTTCTTCTTCTAAACCACCCAACGGATTTTTAAGCGGTTTTCACCATTAGGTCGAGTATTTCTCAGGGAAGGTTTATATATAGTTTATTATTTGTACATTCTTATGTAAACTAACATAAATACGATAAATGTGTATAAAATCCTACCCGTTGAGACACTTTCGCGCATGCGCTGCTTTAATGGTAAGTACTATATGAAAATAATGTACTGGAGTATTGTTCCTCTTAATAAGATCTACAAAAAAGTCCGCGAGAGCATATTTTTATCTTTTAAGGATAACGTGTAGTGATCATATTTCTGTCTAAAAATAGTAATTTCAATATATTTTTTATTGTGAGGGATATTTTTCCATAATGGTATTAATCCTTATCCTTTAAAATACTTTATTAATTTTCTACGTTAAACGAAGATAAAATTTGCTTTTTACACTATTTCGAAATTGCGAATAGTTTTAGAGAAAAACGCATTTAATTGTTGACACATCACGCCGTTGACTCATCAGCTGTGCCGACTCAAGTTTTACTTATCCCTTACTCTCAGCATATAAATAAGTATATTAGTTACGTTGGCCATTTAATGTAGATCAAAACTGTCTTTTACTGTTTTTTCATTTTAATAAGTACTTTAGAAGTTGTTACAATATCAAAACATCCTTGCTGCGAAACGCGCCCCGCGACGTTTTGCTTATACAAGCGCGTCATGAGCAGTCATCGGTGGTTCAGTGGTAGAATGCTCGCCTGCCACGCGGGCGGCCCGGGTTCGATTCCCGGCCAATGCATTCTATTTAATTTTCCTCACAGGCAGCCACGTAGTGCTTGCTTTTCATCAGGGACAGAATACCCTCTTCAGCATTAACCACAAGCTCGAAAAAAAAACCCCCCCGCTATAGAGGCATAGCAACGAAGATTTAGATGCGTTTGCACGTATTGGATAATTGGAGTTGAATGTATTATTTCAGCGCGATATATTTGGTTTCATATTTTTTGTAGTAGTTATTAGTAGGTAGGCTTTTGTTTATAATTTCTTCCGTTTAAAAATAGTCATTTAACTATCTAAAAATAGTCATTTAAATATATTTTAATAAGTACTTGAAAAGATTAGTAGCACAGATTTAAAATTACGGTACCTACTAAAAAATCCTTGCTGTGTAAAACAATTGGAAAATCCTTATTGAAACTACGAAAATGCGGGTTGCATTAGAGTTTAATTAATTTTCACATTATCTTAAGTGCTTTGCAAACATATATTATATGAATAATCCAGTAGTAAAAGCGGGCGAAGCCGCAAGGGGGTCGCTAGTATATCTATAAATGTTAAAAATTTCCTTATTTTGAAAAAATAACAAACCTTAATTTGGTTCTCAAATCTTCAATGTACCTAAACATTGAATCAGCTAGAGTACAGACAGACGCTATTAATTTTTTGCTCATAAAATATTTATAGGCAATTTGCGAATCGTTCTATAAAAAAAACTCGCTAAATATGTGTTTATTAATACGCTAACGTCTTCCTGCTTCATCAAATAAAAACTACAATTAAGTAGCATCAATTACACGACAACAATAAAGAAGTGAACGTAAAAATTAATTATTCGCCATCGGCACGCTATTCTAATAAACATAAATAATATGAGCAAACGGATCAAACGCGGTAGGTCCGTCACCCATCAACAATGTGCGAAACATTAAAAATATCAACAAAGGAACTTTGACGTCCATAGTACATACACTAATGCAAACTTATTATAACACTGGTTAATTAAATATTACGCTATTTTAACCTTTATCACGTTATAACAAGGTTCCCATTACATTTGTGGGGCTGTAGTTTGAGATTCGTTTATAGTTGTCGCCCGCGCCAGCTGGCGTAGCGTGGAAAATCGATTTTCACGTGGGCCCAACGGATGTCGCATCTGCGCGACTGTATAGCCGCTTTTCTGCATCCAAAATACTCATCACGAATTATTATATTAATAACGTACTATATATAATAAATAATTTATGTTCATTAAAAGTTTATTTATTTTAATTTTGAAGAGAAGAAGCCATCAATTCGTTTTGCTCGTTGACTTTTCAATTATATTCAATATTATATATATGAGCTAGGAAAGATTAATTACTATAAATATTTTGTCCGTCCGTACTATTAACTTGTCACATTGACCACTAAGTAAATATCAATAAAACAATAACATTTCACGAAGACCACACATGGGCGGGAGTGGGTGAAATTCAGTAAGGTATTACCGTTGCGAATGGCGACGCAAATGTCTAATCGCTGTAGAGTCGTTCTATTTATTTGTTTTAAGTCGGCCATAACGGGGATTTGTATAAAAACATCAAAGAGGGTGTGTGAGCCAACCCAAAGGAGTAATTATAATTTGTCTCGGTATGGCGGAAATAGTTTGTGTCGCTATTAATCGCGTTCGTATTCTGGGAACACCCTCGCACGGAGGGAATGCGCACGCGCAGACTTCGAGGCACTCGCTGATTTCATATAGAACTATGGGAAAATTGTAATTTTAAATTTACTAATAGTTTTGTAAAATATTATTTTTGTTTTCCATTTTACATAGCTATTATAGGATTGAAAGTGAAATAGATTTTTTTTTAAATATTTTAATATAAGCTTTCTTAAATATTTTTTTTTAATTTTACCTAGCTGGTAAAATAAATGAATGGAAAATAGACAAGTATAATTAATTTACCTTTAAAACTAATTGGTGTTTTAAGGAAGCAGGATATTTTATTAAAAATATTTACGTAATATTAATTACGCGAAGTTATACAATTTAAATGTATATATTGCTGATTAAAAATGAACTAAACCTTACTGATTTCGTATTCTACTTTAAAACTGTACATAAGAATATTGAGAGAGTAATTTAATTACGTAGGTACTAGTTGTAAACTACGAGTATATTTCAACAGAACTGAAGAGACCTGATGTTCTCGTTAAATTAATTTGTTGCTAGCAAATCCCAGTGATAATTTCAATCTTAGATTAAAGTACTCGTTTAGTGCCCTCTCAACAATAGGATGAAAATTTATTTGGTGTTAGCAAGATAGTTTTCTATGTAATAAATACAATTTTACATTCTATATGAATTATTTGACGCATTTACTTGAACTCATAACTTAGCTCGCCATGGCTCTGGAACTGGAAGAACGCGATTATTGTAGGTTCGATTCCATTCGAGGGAAATAATTATTTTCATTTGCTGGCTTTGGCAACACACACTCAATACGCAAATCGTTGAGAATTCAACGGAAAGTGGACAATGAAAGTCATAATAATAACGGAGTATCTTTTCCGTTACCAGGTTCCTTCTGCCTACCCCGCTACGTGCGAGACACAGCGTAAACGTAACAAAAATGTACGTAGGAACATATCTAATTCATTCATCTCTATTAAATTTTAATAGTAATTACTATAAAATAATCCATCTATCCTATAGAGTGCATACTATGTTATATGCAAGAGCCATAGAAGGGCGGCTGCACCCGTCGGGAACACCGTGACGCATCGCGATTTCCACGCATCCATCCCCGTGGACCGGCTTTTGTCACAAAGGAAATTAACTAGTTGTGTAGTAGTGTGCGTGAGTACTGTACGCAAAAACGATTTGTACTACGATTTATGGTTAATATATTGTTGAAAATAAAAAATAAAAGTATTTGCATTGATTTAATGTTATTCTTTATAATATATTAATCAGAATTTTATCGTATTTTACAATTAATTATGTATGTGTATAGAAAAAATAGTGTTTTTTTTTTATTTCATAAATTAAAAAAAAGTGTTATTATACATTAATATTTAATTTTTACATTTAATTATTAAATAGTTAATTTACTATTGACTCTAATACTGCTCGTTTCTTTCATTAAACTTTATAGCAAATAATAATTTTTACGTTTTTGCTAACCGTACTAGTCATAATCAGCCGTCAGCGTGGCAATGAAGGAAGAGCTATTGTTACAATGTTGAATGAAAACTTCTATTTGAGTAGATGTTGGGCATTTTTTGTGTGTTTTAAAGTAATTTTCAGCAGATGTTCTCGTTTGATCGATCAAGGTTTGGTCAAAATGTCTAGTTATAATTTTTAGGAACCATGAAATTATTTTTCCTTATAAATTTGTAGTTGATACAAGTAATAGTATTAGACAATCACTTTTAATATGGTGATGGTTAAAATCGTAGCATAGTAAATTAACATACTAATTTAAACTCGATTTTTTTCATTTTAGATTTTTTTTTTAGGTAGTGTAAGAAAA
Organism: Heliconius cydno galanthus; assembly: GCA_036379175.1. NCBI lineage: Eukaryota > Metazoa > Arthropoda > Insecta > Lepidoptera > Nymphalidae > Heliconius > Heliconius cydno. The sequence continues at coordinate 69,092 of JAKRZM010000019.1, read as the reverse complement.
TATATTTGATTCTAATAACTGTAACTACAATAATTTAAAATCTTTATAGAGTACATTGGTTTAATTTACATTTCATAAATTATTGTTATAAGTCAAAAAAAAGCTTTCTTCATTCTTCTTCACCAGTAACCCTTATGTAGCGATCTGGGCTGAAAGTGGAGAACTGTATGTCTTGATACAAAGATAATATACAAAATAACTGATTACTAGATGAGATAATAGATCTTTTAGAACCCAGTGGTTATCATTGAAAAATCAATTATTTCATCTATTCCGAATTGTTCCTTCTGTCCTTTACTCTAGAAATATTTACCTTATTATTTCTATTTGTATTTGTGTTTCTATGTTCATATTTTTAACTGTCTCTCTAGTTTACATTTTGTTTTTGATAACACTATTTTTTCATTTAAAATATTTCTTATACATTGTATTGTATTTCAAACAAGTATACAGAAATAGACGAGAAGTTTAGAACTATAAGAAAATATAAAGATGCATAAATAAAATATGGCGTTAAAATATTATTTTACTGAAAGCGGATTTAATATTCCACTTTTAGTAACAGACGTTCGCCATTGAAAGTTTTATACGAAAATAGAAATAAGCTTTGCTCTGAATAGGGATTTTAATTTTATTAATGGAGATATTGATGGATGGATAGTTTATTAAATAATATTTAAAAAACATACAATAAAGGCGGAAGAGGTAGAATGTAACGTGACGGTTGCAGGTTCGATTAACACTCGGAAAAATTAATTATAATTTATTATTGTTTCATTTTTTTCACGTTGCTCTGATAACAAGGCAAAGCATTAAGGCGTTANATTTTTTGTGTGTTTTAAAGTAATTTTCAGCAGATGTTCTCGTTTGATCGATCAAGGCTTGGTCAAAATGTCTAGTTATAATTTTTAGGAACCATGAAATTATTTTTCTTTATAAATTTGTAGCTGATACAGGTAATGGTATTAGACAATCACTTTTAATATGGTGATGGTTAAAATCATCGATTTTTTCATTTTAGATTTTTTTTAGGTAGTGTAAGAAAATATATTTGATGGAACTATGGTATATGGATACTTTGGTGAAATTGTTCTATTACGATCTGAGTGTGAATAGGATTTTATAATTTAGTATAAAAAAAAAAACAACAAATAATAACAAATAACGATTTTCAAAACTACAATAATTTCACGATCGAAGAGTGTAGGAGAAACGTCAAGATTTTATAATTTTAAATCTTTATAGAGTACATTGGTTAATTTTACATCTGATAAATTATTACTATTATTTCCATTTTACTCTTTTGGTAAGTCAAAAAAGCTTTCTTCATTCTTTATTCTTCTTCACCATTAACCCTTATGTAGCGATCTGGGCTGAAAGTGGAGAACTGTATGTCTTGATACAACGTTATTATACAAAATAACTGATTACTAGATGAAATACTTCTGTTTTAAACTCCAGAAATAATACCTTATTTTACATTTTGTTCTTGATAACACTATTTTTCCATTTAAAATATTTCTTATACATTGTATAGTATTTCAAACAAGTTTACAGAAATAGACGAGAAGTTTAGAACTAAATATAAGAAAATATAAAGATGCATAAATAAAATATGGCGTTAAAATATTATTTTACTGAAAGCGGATTTAATATTCCACTTTTAGTAACAGACGTTCGCCATTGAAAGTTTTATACGAAAATAGAAATAAGCTTTGCTCTGAATATGGATTTTAATTTTATTAATGGAAAATAGTTTATTAAATAATAATAAAAAAAACATACAATAGAGGCGGTGGAGGTAGAATGTAACGTGACGGGTGCAGATTCGATTTCCACTCGGAAAAATGTTTTCTCTCTCTCTCTCATTTCGTTGTGTTGTGATAACAAGGCAAAGCGTTAAGGTGTTGAGTTCTGCCACTCAACACGCAATACCACGAAAATTCTTTAGAAAGTGGGATACAGAGTGTCTTAGCACTAGGTTCCCTCTACCTACCGTGCCATGTGCGGCAAAACACTGTACGCACAAATAATGTAAATAAAATAATTAATTAACACCAAATTCTAGTTTTTAGAGTAAATATTTTTAATACTAGGAAATAAAAATTAAATAAAATAAAAAAGAAATAGCTATTAATTAATTATTCTAAACCAATTTAAAATCGTGGGAAAAATTTTAAATTGATTTTGTCAGTTTGTTGTAACTTATTGTTGGAATAAGTTTTTGCAAATAGCAGTTTCGGTTGACGGCGCAATCAGTTCTGCGATTTACGAAGATTTTAATAAAAAACGTTAATTTCGTATATCCTAGTTAACTAGGGCATATCGGTTGAGAAGTTGAAGTTATACTAAATTCTAAGAAAGTAAATATAGAAATATCCACTTACTACTTATTGCAAGTGAAAAAAAAATGGCTATTGAAAATGAAAATAAATTTGAATTTTCGTCATTTTCGCGGATTTCATCAATATGAATGATGAATTTTATATTTGAAATATTCCACCAATTGTTAAAAATAAATTTGTAAATATTTCAAACTTTTTTCGTTGGTTCGCTGAATTTGTTACTTGTATGAAATGTATTTTCATCAGAATAATTTTTATTGACGTCTTCTTCAGACATTACTCGAATTGTGTGACGACGGAAGTATTTTTGTCATTATTTTTTTCTTAAAATTTTCTTCAAATCAGGACTAAAATATTATTAACATCTTTGTTTCTTCTTCCTATTATTGACTATGCCGACATTTGTTAGCTTGACTTATGACAAGAACATCTATACAAGCTAGAGCGCGCATAAAATCTTAACATCAGTGGTTAACAGTTCTCCATGTCCTATGCATTCTTTATTCTCCATAATTTTTCTCCACGAATGAATGAAAAATGAATTCCTTGGCTCTTATACTACGGTTCAGCTCCACCTTCCCGAGGTACCGAGAGTATACAGAGTATACCGTCAACCAATTTAATATTCGTAATATATTAAAAAAACAGCTTCACGCTGTATCCCGCACACGTAAGTATTTATTTATACGTATTTTTCTCGACATATAGGCATATTTATGTTTAGCCAGGTGGTCTGACAGGACGATGGACCTGTTAAAGCATATCCAAAGCAAGTTGGGAATAGGTGAGACCAATTCCGAAGCGATTTCTCAACGTTACGATGCACTGTTCACAGCAACCAGCTCCGAAATGGCAACAATACGTCGATAAAACACTTTGTACTTGTTTGTGCTTCGAGAATACATTTAAAAAATTCCAGGTACGTATAAATTGCAATTTATGATAAGGATTCCAAAAATTTCATGTCTGAAATACTTAATTTAACAAAAAAGTCAAAAATTCATCAGTAACATAAAATGATGCACTGCTTATTGGTTTTAGCATTTTTTTAGCTTCAAGTGCATCCCGCATATAATATACTAGGCATTAGGAAAATTAAGACACTCCGTTCTCCATTTTCCGCTGAATTCTTGAGTTCTTCTTCTTCTTCTCTTAAATATAACCATTTTACCAACAAACCCATGAATTCTGTAAGATATAACAAAAAGTTATAGTTATACCTATGCTTTACATAATTAAAATTATGCCAATATAGGGGAACCAATTTTGGTTAACTTGGGAACTTTAAAAAGAGATCAGAGGTGCCGACGTCTGTATCATATCTCATAATCGGGAAGTGCTGTCATGAGGGACGATTGTCCCAAACCATCTAATAATCTTAGCCTTTCGTGACTTTACATACATTGTGATTGTAGTCCTGGATAATCTATTGAAATATTTAAGCCATATAACATAAATATATCTATCAATATCGTACTATGCAGAAAAAACGCAGCGTTAAATTCCGTCATTCAACACGCAATACCTCGAAAATTCGACGGAAAGTACTCATAGGGTAACGGAGTATCTTAATTAGGAACGGAGTATTTTAACACCTGGTTTCCAAATCCGCGTCATCGTATCTAAGCGTGTGATACAGCGTGAAGTTACAAAAAGATCAGAATTCCCTAATTCAATGTCAGGTCTTATATTACTGAGCAACAGAAAATAAAATTCCCTAATAAATTTCAGTACTTCACAAAATTTCAATAAATAAATAAATAAAAAAATCTCATTATTCTGACAATTATCGATATGATTCAACACTACATTACAATATTAAACAATTTTAGAATCGTCAAAACCTCTCATCACGAAACGGTAAACCCTCAAAGAGTTAGGTGACTTGCACATTCGCCATTCTAACGAGAGACACTAGGGTTAACTCGTTTAATGACGGTCGTCCATTACCACTTGTTATGTACCAACCGAGTACCAACGAACCGACTTGAATCGATTTTGATATGCTGCGTTTGCAACGCGATATCGATACGTGAGGGTTCTAATACGAGGAGGTGATGGGATAAGTGTTTGATGTATTGTCTTTGTAACGGAATGAAGAGGTTAAAGTTACTTCTTTTTTTAGTAGTTGGTAAAGGATTTTCGTTGTCTTCTTTTTAAACTCTTCTGATAGCGTAAATTTAAGATTAATTTAAAATATATGATTTTCAAGTATAAGCATTTTATTTTTATTTTACAAAATTAAAATTAATATTATGAGGCCAGTCATGGCGCAGGTGTAGAAATGTGTGAATGTGAACGTGACAGGTTGTGGATTTCATTCCCAAACGAGGAAATAAAATGTTTAATATTTTCATATTTTCATTTTCATTCTAGTATAGAGGCAAAGCACGGCGTTGTGTTCCGCCACTCAATACGCAATGCCTCCAGAATTCACTGGAAAATGGGGAAAGGAGTGTCTTAACGGAGAAACTGTAGGCGGAGACCTATGTTCTCTCTGCCTATTCTACTATGTGCGGGAAACAACGCAAAGCTGAAAAAATGAAAAAATAACTAATTTGCCTAAAATTAATAACTGGTATATTACTATTAGCCTAAAGTCCATAAATAACTTTAACTATCTATCATTTTATATCTCAACTATTAAAAATTGTTCTAATTTTTATTTTCCGTAACCTTCTTTTCCTTCAAAATGATTAATAGCATGCTGGATTACCTAAGCACTTCATCATATTGTGGAAAGCTTTATTATATATTCAAGATTTTCTTTTAAAGAATAATGCTTCTAAGACAAATATAACACTACAAGTAAATAAAATAAAAAATTCCGTGCATAACACAGTAAGCAGAGAAACCTTAGTGTTAAGACACTCCGTTCCTCACTTTCCATCGAATTTTTCGAGGCATTGAATTTTTCATTGTTAAACTCAAAGCCGGGCTTTTGCTTTGGTGCCAGAGCAAAGAAATGAAAATAGTAATAATTAACAATTCATTCCTCCGAGTGGGGATCGAATCTACGACCATCGCATGACACCCACCACCTGCCATGACTGCCTCAACAAATCAATAACAACCTTAATCCTTCATTACGATGCATACCACCATACTAATTAATTAAGCACTGAACCCAGCTATATATCACGAGATGACAAATGTGCACGTTCCATCACAACGGATAAAATATTATTAAAACAAACAAATGGACAAAAAAGATATCTTTTCGAATGAGCCGAAATCAATGTGCGAGCGGTACATTGGAGGTACCATTTCGATGACAAAATGCTGTATCCATTTCGATGTGATCGTTGCAAAATCATGCTTATTTTATAGGTTATAAGATTGGAAATATGAAATTTCTTTTTAAGACAATAAGTAAGTGGGATCGATCAGTTCCGTAGCAGTAATTTAATGTAACAGTTAATATGACAGCAGGCTTGATCGTGCCAGCAGGTCGCCGGGATATATTTATGCAGTCACACCTGGAGGTCTTGGAGGTATTTTATTTGGGATTGCTCCAATATTGTTGTTACTGACTATTTATGTTCAATCCGTTAAATACGGGCTATTAATTAATGATTGTGTTATAGTTCTGTTAATTCTGTGATTAATTATTGTGCTTTTGATCATTGTTAATTGATTTATTTAGTATGTTTGTTTGATTTTCTAGTGAAAATTTGAGGCTAGTAATATTAGTTGTTAAAACGTTTTCTGTCTAGTTGGGTTTACTTTAAATAGAATACTTTCTTATCTTTTATTGACATTTTACTAAATGCAAAAAGTGATCTATAAAAGTAAGGCTCTTTACAATACTTTTCAATTATTTTTTGAAAAGTAAATTTCTCGACAAAATTCTTTGCGTTGCACTCAATTTTTTTTACTTCTAAATCTGTTTAAATAAAAATGTTTATTCTTCGACTTCTCGCAGCTATATAATATACTAGCGGCCCGCTCGCGGTTTCACCCGCGTGAACTATGTTATTATTAATTTCTGTCTCCATGACTACGTCCTAGTGACGTTATGCAAAATTTGAGACTCCTAGCATTTGTAGTAACGAAGTTTCATACAAACTTTCGACCCCAAAAACAACCCCTTAGAAGTTGAATATTGCAAATTCCCGTCTTGGCGAGCACCTACGTCCTATAAGTAACTCCTATGCGAAATTTCAGATTCCTAGCACATGTAGTTTCTAAGATTTCGTGATGAGTGAGTGACCTTTCGATTTTATATATATAGATAACTATTAACTAAGTATCTACTTAGAATTTTCATATTAGTATTTAATTTTTATTTTATCTTTATAATAAGTATTTTGAACGCGACTGTTGTGGGTTCAATTCCCGTTCGGGGAAATGAATTATTATTTATTTATAATTTCATTTCTTCGTTCTGGTAACGAGGCAAAGCGCGGCGTTGAATTCCGCCACTCAATATTGCCTTGAAAATTAGGCAAATAAAGCCTTTAAACATTAGTTTCTCCCTCTTCTGCTATATGCGGGATACAGAGGAAGCTGAAAAAAAAGTATTTTCAGTTTATATAATAAAAATAAAATAACGTTGTGATAACGGTACATACATGTACAATATATTTTAGAATTTCACGTTAGTACAAAAGTACAATATCGTTTAAATTACAAACTAGCTTGTAGCCTAAGGCGTGGTGCCTTGTACGACTTGTATTTCATTTAGCTATATTAAATACTATTTTAGACATCCACTGAAAAGCTATGTTTTAAATTTAGTTAGATTTTATAATAAAAAGGTCCTAATAAAAAAGTAAAATAGTAGAAGCCAGTCGTGGCGCAGGGGCACAATTGCGTGAATGTGAAGGTTGTGAGTTCAATTCCCACTCGAGGAAATTAAATATGTAATATTTTCATTTATCCGTTCTGGTATCGAGGCAAAACGCGGCGTTGAGTTTCGCCGCTCAACACGCAATGCCTCCAGAATAATGCGAAAGGGGGGAGCGGAGTGTCTTATTTAACACTAGGCTCCCTTTGCTTCATGCGAGATACAATGTAAACCTGAAAAAAAAAACAAGTGATGAGACTATAAATGTGAAAAGCTTGTTATGTAATTATCATCGACATGTGTATATGGAAGTATATATTGGTACTAAGAATACAGAAATATATATTAGGAGAAGGTACTGGTAATACAGAAATATATATTGGTATTTAATTAAAATTCGTTGAGAATAAAAACTATTTTCATTCAAAAGGTTTTGTATAAAAAGTCTAGATAAAAAATGCTTTGAACGTTAGCTTTCGAACGTATTTTGTTTAACTTTCTTGGAAATCACAGAGCAATATACGGCAATGTATTCGTATTTTATTTTTATTGCAAAGAGCGAAAGGGAAAACAAGTTAAATTTTTACCAGCTTCACGCTGTATCCTGCTATATGCTGGGGAACTTAGTGTTAAGACACTCCGTCGCTATCCTCTAAATTTTCGAGAGTACCAGAGAGCAGAAAATGATAATTTATTTACCCAATCGGGGATCGAACCCACTCCCAGCGCCACGACGTCCATCAGTTAAAACTATGACGTTTAAAAAGTGACTGATAGTTCCAATACCGATCTGTCACCTGACCCCAGCGAAACGCTTAACCAATCGGTTGTTCACAGACGATATTAAATGTGGGATCAAATGTTAATATCCATTGGAATCGTGATGAAAAATATCTATTTTTCCCTTCTATTTTACGTAAACCACAACTTTCCAGTGAAGACTTATGGTTTTTGGATGGGAATTTTAGTCTTTTTATAGGTGTTAGTTTTTAGAGTAGGTGTATATAGATATTTCTAGTATAACTTTGTTTTAAAGTGTTATATATAATAATACAGTTAAGAGGCCAGTCTTTGCGCAGGGGCAAAAAGTGTGGCTGAAAATTTATTCAAATTTGTTTTTATTTTTTTGCTCTGGTGTCGAGGCAATACGCGGCGTTAAGTTCCGCCTCTCAACACGCAATGCCTCTAAAATTCGACAGAAAGTGAGAAGCGGCCTCAGCCTACCTTGCCTCATGCGGGATACAGCATGAAGCTGAAAAAATAAAGAAAAAAGTTCATAATGGTTTCAATGCTATTGATGAATAAGAAGCATAAGTCAAATAAGTAAACAACTGAGTAATAATAAAGAAACTTTATGTCAAAAAATATAAAAATAGACAGACGACCATACAATTTAACATGGAGAAGCCTTAGTTTTAGGAATAGCCCGCGGGTTAGTTCGGAGAACGTCAAAATTTCGAATATATTTTGAAGAAAATGTATAAAAGTAACAACGAACGTGTCAGTCTGTATATAAACATGTGTAATTTGAGATGAAATGTGTACGAATTGATGTCTTTGTTCAACTTCGGTAACATTTTATGTTCGACTCTTACTAAGCTTTGATGTGGCATTGTTCTTATGTAAGCGACTTTTTTACGTGATCGTGGATGTGGGGAGTAAATCAGGATGATATATATATATTTTATTATTTAAATGAAATATTATTACATTTAAATAAAATGTTATAGCTGGTGACGGCTGTTTATTTAAATCTCACAAGATCTCAAGAAGGAATGTACCATTGGAAATAAAAGAAGAGGATAAAGAATGATAGAGGCTTTCATTGTGGTTTTTTATTATCTTTAAAATACTAGCTATTTAAAATACTCTTGGACTGATTAATTTACAATTTCCAATATGTAATTATATAGCGGTACTTATTTGATTATTATAACTAAAATATATATAACTAAAACACTTGTCTATCGTGGCACAGTCGCACAGCTTCGCACGCTTTGTGGGATCGATTCCAATTGGGGTAAATGAATTATTTAATATTTTAATACCTAGCTCTGATAACAAGAAAAAGCATGATATTGAGTTCCGCCGTTCAACATTCTATATCTCTGAAATTCGACGAAAAATGCAGAACGGAGTGTATTAACACTAGGTCGTAAACGCTGTCTACCTTATTTATATGAGGGCTGTATTCATTGATGGGTGTTTACCTACGGAATTAAGTTAAATTCTTTTTACATTAATATTTTGTAAAAGGCTGAAAATATTAGCATAGTAAAATATGAGAGGGTTTCGGATAAAGCACGAACGTTCGTAATCCAGATTCGGTATTGCAAACATGTATAAATTATTCTGGAGTAAATCTTTTGTAGCAGCATTTTATTATAAGCTTTTTAATTTACGTATTAAATATGTTCATTATTTTAAATCTTGTTGAAGGTTAGTTAGTTTTAGTTATAAAATTAAAGCCTGCACGTCGCAGGGTAGGCAGAGGGAACCTGGGAACCTAGAAGCCATTCCGTTCTCATTTAGACACTTGCCGTTCCCAACTTTACGATGAATTCTGGACTCCTCGCCGCGCTTTGCCCCGTTATCAGACCAATGGAATGAAAATATTTTTCTTTCCCCGAGTGGGAATCGAACCGATAACCTGTTACATTTATAGTCGCACGCCTACGCCACAAATGGCCTCATTTTTCAAAATGTTTTTGAAATAAAATATAGTGTAACATTAAATAAAAATTTAAAAGTTTGGTGCTCGTCTGATTACATACGACGCGACAACCGTCGTCGACGCCTTTCACACCATATCTGATTAAATGTTTATATTTGTACTACGTTTTGCAATTTTTATCTGCTTACGTCAAGTGCAGCTTTTTACCCTTCAAAATAAGAATATAAGAAGTTTTTTTTTATTTGAATATGTATATTATTGAAAATTATACAAAATAATAAACAAGATTACAGTCAAGTTATGGGTTTGATTCTCACTCGAAGAAATTAAATATTTAATACTTTAATTTCTTGGCTTTGGTGTCGAAACAAAAGCGCGCCATTAAGTTCCACTCAGCACGTCATACCTCCAGAATTCACCGGAAAATGGAGAGCGGAGTATCTTAACACTAACCTCCTGCCTACACTGCTACACGCGGGATACAGCGTGAAGCTGAAAAAATAAACAATCAAAGTCTAACACGTTTTTTATTCCCACAGACCTTAATTAGGTGCCAAAACATGTCCTATAGGCGCGCAAAGACCATTAATTCCTGGGCAATTAACTCAATTAATTCTTAGACAAGCGTCAACGATCAATGGACGGCCCGCCTTCGGTCGGCTATAAAGAAATCAATCAGTCGATTAGGTATTTCAAATCAATAAAATCTGAAAAGGCTATTATTATTGGATTATTATAACGATGTAGATGGAATGGAAGTGGTCTTATACTTATTTAGGAGAAATACTACATTTATTTATATAGATATTTTTATTTATAATTGTGTATTAAATTTGGTATGGTAGACAGAGGGAACCTAGTGTTAAGATACTCCGTTACCCACTTTCCATCAAATTCCAAAATCGAGGTATAGCGTGTTGAGTAGCGGTACTCAACGCCGCCTATTTTTAAGTTATGTATAAAATTTGATGTTTATAAATGTTTCAATATTATTTGAGCTTTACACTGAGCCTTAAGCCGACGGGGCTGTTATTTTTTATTGTGAAAGTAAATAAATATTTAATTATAATTTAATTTTAAACAAAACTAATGATCAAGGTTCTAAGTTTTCTAAATGCACATTGACTTATAAAATACGAAAGTTTTCAATAATCTTTTAATTAATAAAAATATATTTATTGTGGCGTTGGACGATGGAGAACAGAGTATGTCGATACTTTATTCTCTCCGCCTATGCTGGAAAAAGCATATAGCGTTTTTTAAACGGAGTTTCTTAACTTTACGATCCTTCTGCATACTCTGATGAAGCCAAAAAAAAATAAAAAACACAGAGATGGCATATCCAGTCATTGATTTCTATCGCCACTCAAAGTTCTCATGGGACCTGGCGGCTCGTGTGATGCAGCGGTGGGGGTCGGCACTTTTGATCCCGGCACAGGTGTGATGCTGGCCCGACGCGCTCGATTTCGCTGGTTACACTGGCAACACTGTTAATGTTGTTACGAGAAAACAATATAACTAACAAGGCAGGTTTGGAACATAACATTGGATTTTCTTTTCTGTCGATCGTATAGAGGTCATTGGTTCGATTTCTATAACACAAACATATTAGCTCAGTTATTAAATAAATATTTTTTTTTTTTATTATTTTTTGTTATATTTTGTCTGCAGCCTGATCTTTAACCTTTGACTGTTGCTACGTTGTTTTTAGCAACGTGAGATATTTCTTTGCATAATTAAGCTGCTGTTTTTTTATCAGTTAGTAAATATGGCGATAAACGAAAGTAGAAAATAAAAACATTTGAGTTTTATTTCATAATATCACAAACCTGACCTTATACAAGCAATTATTGTTGTTTTTTTTGTAATTATGTAAAATAATGATTAAATAAATGGTTAAGATATAATTTTAATATAGACAAATGCTCTTGAAAAATGGACAGACTGCCAACTAAGTAATCCTATAAAGGTCCATTTCTTCCTTTTGAAGTGTGGAACTCTCAAAATAAAAAATAAATAAAAATACTTAAAAAAATATATTATTCTGTCCTGTTCACATACAAATTAGTCTAGAAGAAATAACTAACTAAGTTAAATTTAAACTTACTGTCAGTTAAATTTAAACCTGCATGGTACCACCGACCGTATAAAGTTCAAGGGATCAGTTAATTATAATACTGACCGCCATTATCCTGTTGCTGGTGCCGTATAAACTCGTCGTTAACGTATTGACGGTTATCAATTACCAAATTGATATAAATAGTAATAATTACTTATTAATTTTGAAGTAAGTATGTTATTTAAACAGTATATCAACGCTATCGTAATCATATTAAACTTTCTACGCCCACTGTTGGGCATAAGCCTTCCCAAAAGTATTAATATATAATTATATATTTATATCTTTGAGGACCCTATTTGTTTTGTGTTTTATTGAAAAATAAACTTGCTTTTAGCATCACGCTGAAGGAATCTGGGAACCTTGTGTTACGATCCATTCCCATTATCGTTACCAGATCGTGAAATGGAAGTAAACAAGTGAAAATATTAAATATTTCATTTCATCGAGTTGGAATCGAACCCACTACCTGTCGCATTTACAGTCACACGTTGTGCCCCTACGCCATGACTGACGTCTTAAATAATTCTGTTTAAATATTTATTGGAAAAATAATGTTTCAACACTTTCTGCCTCTCTCAGGTTGTCTCTGCCAAATCTATGTGATATTTTTATGGTTGGTTTTTATTTAAAAAGAAAAAAATATTTAATAAAAAAATAATACAAAAAATTTCTTTTTAGACTATATTTTAACAAAAATTATCGAAATCGACTTTGAGTGCCAGATTGCAATACAGCACTAAACAAAAACCAAAAACCTGCTGGTTTCGATAGCTTTTATTAGTTGTGAGGCTAAATTTTTCTCACTGTTATATTTTTTTTATGAAGCTTATGCGATTATTTTCTTTATAATAGTTAATTTTAGATATAAACGAGTTGGAATTGTTATGGTCATATAGCACGAATGGGAGGATGTGAGCGTTTGTATGGAGATTTGACTGGTTCCCGTTCATTTTACGAGCATTCTTAATGTGTGGTCGACACGAATCAATTCATTTAATAAACCTATTGTGAACCACAAAACTTTAATAATATAGATAGATAGAATATTATAGGAATAGATTTAAATTATTGTTTAATCGAACCGAAATATTAATTAAATTGATTTTACTCAGGAATTGATTGAAAAATATAAATAGAAAATGGGTGGGCAGAGAGAATTTAGTGCTAAGACGGTAGCAACCTTTCGCCCGAATTCGAGATTTTGTATATAGTGAGTCTCGAGGAATGATAAATTTTTGGTGAGTGGGAATCGAATCTGAAACCAATGTTTCCAGAGGTTTTCAAGATAAAATAAATAATTTCCATTTATTATTTCCTTTATAAATTAACAATGTTAGAGGATTTCTTAAGGTATTATTATAATCTATTTTAAATACTTAATTAAACCCGCTGACATCAGATCGGGACCTTTAGTAAGAATGCAACCTTTGCAAGTTGGCACGCCCTCAACGATTAATACAAGTAACAAATTAATTACCTCTCATAATATATTACTTTACCATTCATCAAACACTATATTTACGGGCTTACCATATTATATCAAAAATTTAATTGAAATTAACAATTTAGAATATTAATTTATACTTAATATTATAGAACGCAGCAATAGAGATATTATTACAACTTCTACGAAGTTAGTTTAGCGATCGATGTTTACAATATTGATAATATTAGGTTAAATAAATAAATAATATAAAAATACTTTATTTGTTCAACAGATTTAACACAAAAATAATTGTTACAGAGATCTCCTTTTAAGAAAGCAATGCCTGTATTAGGAGACCCCGTTCTTCCAATACAATATCTAAAATATCAGGATAAATTACAGTGGATCTAAACAATACGACATTTATCAAAATGAGTTCTTAACTTCTTAGACTCTGACTATAAACGCGACAGGTCGTGGGTTCGATTCCCACTTGAAGTAATGAAATATTTAATATTTCTATTTTCTTCGCTCTGGTATTGACCAAATTTCCATACATCTACATATTATTTTAAAACTTCTATGGAATGCACTATTCTGATAGTTTTGTGCAACTCTAAGAGGTTAATAAAAGTTTTTTTTTAATTTGGTTTCTTATAATAAAAAATTACGTTTCCTCTCAAAATAGTTCTCAAGATATAGTCAACAAAAAAAGCTCTTTTCTTATAATTCCCAAATATACTTCAAAATCGGCTTAACTAAGATAATCCAAATAATAAAATATATTTACACAACAAAATACATAAATACTATAAGGTAAAAGTACTCAAATTCATTCAAGTGAAAGCGTTTGAAGACAAAACAATTATTGTTAAACTGATACAAAGAAAGGGGTAAGCACCCTGTTGATATCCAATTTTCCCTTTTGCCACCCTCAAATACGTACATAGAAAAGTAAAAATAATAGAATTAAAGATTAGACCACCAATTGTGACGTAAAATTGACTAAATATTTTGCCGATTGTTTGTTGTCACTAGAGTTAATCTTATTTGTTAAGTTGTTAAGAGTATTAACAGTACTTTCCCTTTATTTGACGTCTTATTTATTTCTTTAGATTTTTGATATGACTGTAGTAACGCGACAGCGACAAAAAATTACTAATCTTATCAAATAAGTTTAAAACTAGCAAGGTATTTAGATGTCTCATAATACTATTTTTAATAGGCATAATTTCGAAGTCAAGGAATGATTTGAATCCCAAAACGCAACTTGCAAGTTGATTGCAAAGATTAGATACAGTTTAGTGTACAGTTTTTTTTTAAATTCATGCTGTATCCCATACATAGCTGGGTAGGTAGAGGGAATTAAGGGAATCAAGGGAAGTTCAATTAGGAGGGTTAGAGGTTCCCTATTTTCCGCCAAACTTTCGAGACATTGCGTTTTAAGTGGCTTAATTCAATGCTGCGTTTTGCCTTGTCACTAAAGCGACGGTATGGAAATATTAAATATTTCATTGTTCCGAATGGGAATCGAACTCACAACAGTCGTATTGACAGTGCCTTACGCTTGTGCCTCTCCGCCTTGACCTCGGTTATCTTTTTTCGTTTTTCAAAATCTTGGTGAATTACTAACTGAAGTTAGATATATATTACTTGAATGTGTTATAAAATAACATTTTAAGGAATTCTCACTAAAAGCTTAAAATAAAAAGGAAAAAGAATTTAGATCGGAAAATCCAATCTAATCCCAAGTAGATATCGTGACTGCAAAAAAAACAACTACGAGTTAACTTCACAGGCTTATGATTCCGTACCTAGTTCATTCCTCTCTAAAATAATTTATTATTGGCATTTTCTAAACAAATAATAACTTATTTAAAACATTCCACGTATACAAAAATGTGACCATGTTACGGTATAAGTTTGTTTAATTTTTTTCAGATTCAAGCTGTATGTAGTAGGGAAGGCAGATGTAGCTTAGTGTTAAGACACTCCACTCTCCACTTTCCCCCAAATTCTGGAAGCATTATTGCAAGCATGTTGAGAATGTTTGCCTCGACACCAGAGTGAGAGAATTACATAAATTAGAACATAGTAATCTACTGTATAGCCCCTTCTTTCAAGAACACTATACCGCTGTATAGTACACTATCAGTTTTTACTTATTTTCTTACGGAATCCTAAAAACGATCGTCCAATTGAAAAACAAACAAGCCAACCAATATCTCGTNAAAAAAAACAACTACGAGTTAACTTCACAGGCTTATGATTCCGTACCTACTTCATTTCTTACTAAAATAATTTATTTTTGGCATTTTCTAAATAAATAATAACTTATTTAAAACATACCACGTGTACAAATATGTCACCGTTTTACGGTATACAGTTTGTTTATTTTTTTCATTCAATTTCAGGCTGTATATAGTAGGGTAGGCAGAGGTAACTTAGTGTTAAGACACTCCACTCTCCACTTTCTGAGAAATTCTGGAAGCATTATTGCAAGCATGTTGAGTAATGGAACTCAACACAGCGTTTTGCCTCGACACCAGAGTGAGAGAATTACATAAATTAGAACATAGTTATCTACTCTATAGCCGCTTCTTTCAAGAACACTATCAGTTTTAACTTATTTTCTTACGGAATCCTAAAAACGATCGTCCAATTGAAAAACAAACAAGCCAACCAATATCTCGTTATGCCCGACGTAATGGAAAAGTCCAGGGTTCGATGCTGAGCCATGGCTCATGAGGCATGTGTCTCGTTGGAATAATTAATACATACCCATCGGTAAAGTGTCAGGCGAAACGCGCGTCGAAAACAAATATATGAATATTAAACAGAATATAACTCTTCGTCAGTCTGATTCATTGGCGTTTATATTGAAATAGTGTATTTGTAGTTTGTTTTTTCTGTATTTTTTTTTTTGGAAAACGTAAAATTTAATATAATATTTTTATGTTTTTATACTCACTGTAAACGCGACCGCTGTGGGTTCGATACTCACTCGGGGATTCCCCCGTTCTAATGAACTATTTAATATTTTCTCGCCGTGTAATTCCGTCATTATCACGCAATATTTAATGAATTCAACGGAAAGTTGGGAATGGATATGAGTTAAAACTAGAAGCAGAGAGAAGTAAAACTAAAAAAAAATTAAAACATTAATTGACAAGTATTTCTAAAATAAGCTTCAGCTATCTCTTCCAGACCACCAGTGGATGTAGATTTCTACAGTACAGTGCAACTAACAACAAAGTAACAGAAAAGAATAAGCACAATATAACAAAAAAATATGAAAATTACATATGAAAATATAAAATATCTATATTAGTTACAATGCGAGTTTTAAATAGTACTTCAGTGCAAAATCCTTATATTTAAATTAATTTTTAAACTAAAAATATTATAATTAAATTCCTCTAACGTTAAAATACATTTAAGTGGGGAACGGAGTATCTTTACTTTAGGTTCCCTCTACCTAACCTGCTGAGTGCGGGATACAGCGTGAAGCTATATATTTCTCTAACAAACAAGATTTTTTCTTAGCGGTTAAAAATAAATACATTAAAATAATAAATAAATTTGTTATATCGTTTTACAGTGAATTAGTTAACATTACGCTTCTTAAAAAAATAAACACCAACAATTAATCAAAAGAACAATCTTTAGAAAATGTCCATGTTTCTGATAAATTCGTCCAAGTTATTAGTAATTTTACAAGTTAGTAGCGAGGTAATATCAGGCTTCGGGCGCATTTTTTGCGGGAGTCGAATCAACCGCCTTGGGTCCAACAAATGTATGGGCAATCCGGTAATTTATTTTTTTAGGCCAATAAATTACTCATACGTCAAAAGTTTGGACGTGCGCTGGAACACGACCAGTGATATATTGGAGATTGTCACAGCATTGCACCTTTTTCTACCATTTTTAATTCGTTCTTCCATTAATTAATCGTCCCGTGCGGGAGGAACGCTTAAGCTATTGCAGCTATAAGAAATGCTTAAGCAATTTGGATAGATGAGCTCATTTAATTTAATTCAAAGGCAATCTATTTCTAATTTTGACTTAGGTTTTTATAGAAATAAGGTAAATATATTTTAAAAAATGCTTTAATATATAATTTACTTATATATATTATTGTATACTTAAAGTATAATATTTTTTTAATATAAAATTTTAAAAAATAATAATAATAATATTTTTAAATATTTTTTAAATATATTTACCTTATTTCTTTAACCTTATAAACTAAAAAAATGAATAACTTTTGCTCGTGTATGCAATATTTTTTTATATACTACTATTAATTCCATTTTTAATTAAATATATTGAAAATCAGTAAGAATGTTTTTTGTATGGTATACCAGAAAGCTTTTCAAGGTGCTGGTGCTGCCATCTGCTATTGCTTTTAGGACTGAGACAGCGCCATCTACACATTTACTAATATACTACATACACAGCACAAAGCTGTTGTAAAGCTTTTTAGTATTGAAAAGCGCTGTTATTCAGTTTCTATTACCATTTGTATATATTTTTGTCTTTTGTGTATGAATACAAAATAGATAAAATAAGTAAATATTATTATATATAGTAAGTTATATTTTAGGTAGTATTTAGTTAAAAATACAGAGTGAAGTTGAATCTTTTATTAACATTAATTATTTATACGAGACGGGCCTAGACGGATTATATGTATTTATTTATAAGAACTTCCAATCAAAATACTTTTAATATCTCCAATTTCATTTACAATAAAAAGATAAATAAATGTCACCTATAATATAAAAGTTTCTCCTTGATCTTGGAATCGGATGTAGATATCAACACATTCGTTATAATTGCCAATAAGTCGATTCGATAATTATCGAAAGAAAAATACTTTCGACAGACATTAAGCGAAAGATAATGAGGTTATCAATAGCTAAAAGAATATTGGATATTTGAGTAAAGCTTTAATTTATCTTCGAATTATATTTACTAGCAATGGTCATAGATTTGATTCTCATTTAGTTATAAAATGATTTTTTTAGCTTCTTTCTGTCCTGCTAGGCCTGAGCCTGAGAGCTTGGTAATCTGCAGCAGAACTGCCTTCCGAACCGGTGCCGGTGGTAGCTTTTTGTTGACATGTACATTCGACGATTCGAACGTGCTTTTATAGTTTATTTGAATAAAGAATATTTTGATTTTTAATTTGAATTTGAATCTAGTGTTAAGACACTCCGTTTCCGACCAATTTTTCTGGCGGGACATAACGACGCACTTTATCGTCTTACTAAAGCATAGCAAATTCATGCCCCTGAACGGGAATGGAACCTAAAACCGGCACAAGCAATGTGTCAAACTGATTTTTATTGTACCTTTCAGGAATAAGAGGAAGTAGAAAATAGTTTTTCACGCTGTATCCTGCACACAATCAGCTTCACGCTGTATCCCGCACGCAGCAGGGTAGGCAGAGGGAACCTCGTATTAAGACACTCCGTTCTCCACTTTCCGCCGAATTCTAGAGGCATTGCATGCTGAGTGGCGGAATTCTACGCCGCGCTTTGACTCGACACTAGAGCGAAGAAATGAAAACAAAAATTTAAATAAATAATTCCCTTCCTCGAGTGGGGATTGAACCACCGACCAGTCAGTTTTGCAGCACACTTTGTGCCCCTGCGCCACGACTGGCCTTGCGATTGTAAAAGTTATTGGAAATATTTATTTCTAAAAAGCATTATATGATATAATCGATTTAAAAAAAAACATTTAATAAAGAAAGCATTTTGCTCACAGATTTTGTTTCACTTATACTTCAGTGAAAGATTCGAAGTTTCGTTTTAATATAGATTAAATGCATATTTGCTGCTTAAATTGCAAGAGGTCACGAGTAATGCCAAATATGATAGCGAAACGTCGTAAGTGTAGTTGCTAGCTATCGATAAGCATTAACTTGATAAAGTGCTAAAAATTAGTATAAAAGATGGATTCAGTGATCGAATTGGTACAGTTACCTTCTGGGCTGGTCAAGATGAAGACTGTCCTGGCATTAGCTTGCCTCGCTGTTGCGTTGGCTGGAGCCTCTGTGGTTCCCCAACACCACGACTATAAAGTTCAAAATGGTATTTTTTTAATATTTAATTAAATCAATAAATAAAATCATTAATTAATAAATATAAGTCTTCCAATTTTAAATGTATCTAATAATCAATAAATAAAATTTCAGTTGAGGCTGACTTCGCAGTAAAACAGGAAAAGATCCTCAAGCTGTTCATTCACCCTGAACAAATCGATGAGGAGGCTGATTATTACAAAGTAGGCAAAGAATTCGACTTCGAGGCTCACATGGATGACTGCTCGGTAAGTTTATTATTAATTTTATTTGTTTCTTAAGTAAAATTTTTAAAACAAAATAAATATTTATATTATTTTTTAAATTTTTAGGTGTTGTAGGTAAATAAATATTCACTTTGTTTTTTACAGAACAAGAAAGCTGTCCAGGAATTTTGGGAATTGTGGAAATCTGGTTTTATGCCAAAAAATGTGCCTTTCTCAATCTTCTACGAAAGACAGAGGGAGGAAGCTGTAGCTCTATTCCATATTTTCTACTATGCCAAGGACTTCGAAGCCTTCTATAAATATGCTTCTTGGGCTCGCGTTCACGTAAACGAGGGACAGTTCCTTTATGCTTACTACATCGCTCTGATCCACCGTGCAGATATAAAGGGCGTAGTCGTCCCAGCTCCTTATGAAGTTTATCCTGAACTTTTTGTCAACTCTATTGTCTGGAACAAGATCTTCCGTATCAAAATGCAAAATGGACTTTCTCCTGACTTCGGTGCTGAAGACGGTGTTATCCAGGAAAATGACCGTTACATTGTGTACGCCAACTACTCAGATTACTCATCTTACCACGATGACGAACACAGGATTTCCTACTTTGTCGAAGATGTCGGTCTCAATGCATACTACTATTACTTCCACTCATACTTCCCATTCTGGATGGACGGCGACCTTTACCCAGCAATGAAGGAGCGTCGCGGTGAAGTGTACTACTATTTCTACCAACAACTTTTGGCCCGTTACTACTTGGAGAGACTTTCCAATGGATTGGGCGAGATCCCACAATTCTCTTGGTGGCATCCGATTAAGAGCGGATACAGTCCCTACATCAATTATTATTACTCATTTGTGCAAAGGCCTTCTTACTACCAAATTCCTGTTGAAGAATACATTGAAGAGCTTCAACTTCTTGATGCTTATGAGAAGAATTTCATTCAATACCTTGAGCAAGGCCATTTCAAAGCCGTAAGTAATACTTCTAAAATATTCTTCCTTAACATTGCATCAAGTATGATTTATAATTAATTTTAATCTTATAGTTCAATCAAGACGTAGATCTACGCAATAGCAAATCTGTCAACTTTATTGGGAACTTCTGGCAAGCTAACGCTGACTGGCATGGCAAGTTTGCTCGTAAAGATAACCACAACTCTTATGAAGTTATTGCTCGTCGCATGTTAAGTGCTGCCCCAGAACCAATTGACAAGTAAGTATGCTTTGCCGTCTTTATAATCAAAAAAGTTATACTTGAAAAAACTTAACTAAATTACATATTAACTATGCTCTATAAAAGACTATGTACATTGTACGTATTTTAGAAAATATTCTCATTAACTAATTACATATGTTAATAACATTAGAAGGAATAATACAATTATTATATACGTATATAGAAGCCGTCACTCTGCATGGGCACAAGCGTAGGTTCGATTCGTATTCGGGGAATTAATGATTACTTATGAATTTTCATTTCCTCGCTCTTGTACCAAGGCAAAAAGCTCAGCGTTAAGTTTCGTCACTCAACATGCCTAGAAAATTGGCCGGAAATTTGGAGATGGAGTATGATACTAAGTTCTCTGTGCCTACCCGATATGCAGGATACAACGCGAAGCTAAAAAAATATACAACATATATATTACCTCTTATTTATTTGTTATTAATATGTTACTAATTCTTTTTTATTTTACTTACAGATACCACTTCGTACCATCAGCCCTAGACTTCTACCAATCATCGCTCCGCGACCCTATGTTCTACCAGTTGTACAGCAAGATTCTTAAATATTTTATTGAATACAAGAAGTTTTTGGCACCCTACAACCAAGATAATTTGCATTATGTTGGAGTTAAGATTAACGACGTCAAAGTTGATAAACTTGTGTCTTACTTTGATTACTACGACATTGATGTTAGCAACAGCATATTCTACTCCAAAGAAGAACTAGAATCTAAAAAATGGTCTCACTTCGTTGTACGTCAACCTCGTATTAACCACAAGGACTTCTCCATTAAAGTTTATGTTAAGTCTGACGTTGAAGGTGATGCTGTAGTCAAAATATTCCTTGGACCCAAATATAACAGCAAGGGTTTGCCCCTCTGTCTGGAACATAACTGGATGAACTTCGTTGAATTGGACTGGTCTGTACAAAAATTGGTTAAGGGACAAAATAACATTGAACGTCACTCTAAAGATTTCTCCTTGTACAAAGAGGACTCAGTATCTGTACATGACATCCTGAAGCATCTTCCCGAAGGAAAAGTACCCTCTGATATGTCTATTGAATCAGGTGCTATGCCCAAGAGATTGATCTTGCCTAAGGGTTCAAAGGGTGGATTCCCGTACCAACTGTATGTAATTGTATATCCCTACGCACCGATTGAGAAGAAATTCGACTCCATCAAAGCCTTCGTCCATGACAACAAGCCCTTCGGATATCCATTCGACCGCCCCGTAAATGAAGTTTACTTCAAGCAACCAAATATGTACTTTGAAGATGTGGAAGTTTATCATGAAGGAGAGGAATTCGCCTACAAATACTGCGTTCCAAACCATTTTATTCACAACAATGAGGTTGTTAATCACTAAATCAAGAAAAAGATAACCGATATTATAATTATTATGTATATATATCAGAAATTTATTTATTTATAGTTCAATAAAAATAATATTTATTAACATTATTTTTCAATTTTTCAAATTAGCCAATTAATTAAAAGATAAAATTAATACACAACATATATAACACTATTCTTCTTTGTAAAATATTAACTTAATTATGTAAAACTATTATACAGAAATCAGAAAATATAAATATTTAGAATATTTCAATAAATAAATAAATATTTACATAATAAAAATGAATTGAAGAAATATATATTTTTTAAAATTCAAAATAATTATACACTAGCGGCCCTCCTTGGGCTTTTCAAGCCTGAACTATAATATATTTTTATTTACTTACTTAATATTTTTAAATTGTATTCAAGGCAATTTGTTTCTATGGTTATCTATAGCTACTGTCTACCCTAAGTAAATTGTAATCTAAACTTTTTAGAATTTTATTCACTTTTGATTGCGAAAAAGAAATTATGTGTTATTCCATATCTATGAGTAACTGGGTGATAGGTGGGGGAGAGGTGACATGAAGAGGTGGCACTATTGTTGTTGAACAGGTTGGAGCTAAATGAGACGCTTCCATTATGTGGCAGTTGAAATAAATAAAAAAAATCATCTTCACGTTGTATACCGCACACAGCAGGGTAGGCAGAGGGAACCTAATGTTAAGACACTCCGTTCTCCACTTTCTGCCGAATTCTAGAGGTATTGCTTGTTTACTGGCAGAACTCAACGCCGCACTTTGTCTAGACACCAGAGCAACGAAATGGAAATATAAACGTAAATAAATATTTCACTTCCTCGAGTGGGGATCGAGCCTACAACCGTCGCGTTACATTCACACCCTTGTGCCAATACGTTACGACGGCCTCTGAATTAAAAATAAATGACAATAATTATTCATTTACAGTTATTTATTTTCATAGCTATAATATACACTTCACAAAACACAAATGTTTTGGAATCACAGACACTGACACTTTTTTCAATTTTACAGACATTGACACTTTTTTCAATTTTACAGACATTGACACTTTTTTCAATTTTACAGACATTGACACTTTTTTCAATTTTACTGACATTGACACTTTTTTCAATTTTATTTATAAGTACACACATAATAAGGAGCAAATATTTAACGTTTGACAGTGGACATCATTATTGCATCAAGTTAACCCCAATGATTTCTTAGTTGCCTCACGTACCTGGATTCTTGCAGAATGAGTGGCCTAGTGATCTCGTATGATGGGTTTGACAGTTTAGATTTTTTAGCAATATACTCAAGTAAGAAGAAGAACAAGCCATTAAAAGTAGAGAGACATCCAGTACTTCCACCATATATGAGGGGAGTTACATGCAGGATTGGCAATATCTTAAGGAGAGCTTCCATAAAAACAATATTTGTACCTAATCTCTCTAGGTATGAGTAAAGTTTGCAAAACTTTATATCCTCGCTAGTAAAAGCAGACTTTTTAGCTTCACGCTCGCACATAGCAGGGTAGGCAAAAGGAACCCGTTCTCCACTTTGGAAATGGTTGGAAATTTTATACCACCTCGGACCTACTTCTATAACTTTGAAGTCTCAAAACTTCTTAGATAATTTAGCATATGAAATTACTAATTATCCCAAATTAATTAACTTCAGTCTGTATCATGCATAGCAGGCTCCCTCCGCCTGCTCTGGTAGCCTGCTGGTAACATTTATTTCCGATCATAAACAAATAGGTTAGGGGCAAAAAACCTATGTCCCTCTATTTAGGCCGTCGTGGCGCAGAGGGAGTTGTGGGTTCGATCCCCGAGGAAACGAGATATTATATGTAAACTTTATGGCAATAAGTTATACTTAAAAAAATATACAAAAGCAAAAATGTATACATAAAAAATAGCAAAATGTAAACGCAAAAGCGCGGCATTGAGTTCCATCACTCAACACGCAATGCCTTCAGAATTCGGCGGAAACTATTTAACAGTAAATTTTATGGACTATAATATCATCTGCACCAAAATCAATTTCAAAAATAAATAAATGTATTTAGTTTTAAAAAAAATTAAGCTTTACGCTATAAACCGCACAGAGCAGGATACACAGAGGGAAGCTAGTGTTAATACACTCCGTTTTCTATTTAGTTTTATTTAAATCTATAGAGAATAGAAAATATTTAATAGATAATAGATATAAAATATTCAATTACAATATATAAAAAACGTTCACCACTGTAACGAAATTATAATCCACTAATTATTATTAGTATAAAATCCACCCAAAAGAAAATATTGTGCATTTTTCGCTCGGGTTATGTTAAATATGGCTTCAGGTAATCTATATCTATATATATATAAAAGGACTTGTCCTCACTGACTGAGGTAAGACGCACGCACAGCCGTAACCGCTGATGGTGGAAACGTTAAATTTAGACAAAAGTTTACTTTCGTAATCTGGACATCCACTAAGAAGGGATTTTGAAAAATTTTAACTTTAAAGGGGTGAAATAGGGGTTCAAAGTTTGTATGGAAAAAAATTTAAATCGGCACCGATTTTTATAAAATTTGAAATTTAGATTTTTAAAAGTATTTAATTGAACACGTGTTTAATCGTTTTCTAGAATTCTCCCCCTAAGGGTGCAAATAAGGGGTTGAAAGTTTGTATGGAAAAATCTTTAAATCGCCACCGATTTTTATAAAATTTGAAATTTAGACTCTTAAAAATATTTCATTGAACAAATGTTTCGTGGTTTTTTAGAATTCACCCCTAAATAAGCAAACGAAGCTGCGCGCGTCCGCTAGTTCATTATAATGAGTGATGTCTCTAAATTTAATAATATTCCATTCTTCATTCAAAATGAAATTCTTTTAAATGAAAGTATAAATTTTATGTTTCTTCGAGTGTTGTGTATTTTGGTATAGGTATATAATTACATTAAAAATATTGTTATTTTTCATGTTGCTAGGCGCGTCCTAATAGAAGCGGAAAGTACAGAACGGAGAGCCAATTATATTTCTGTCTACTCCATTGAATAATGGAGATAAGTTCCTACTTATTTTTAATCCTTTAAAGATAAAAATATAATATTTCAAGAAAGCTCTATTTTTCTTGTAAATAAAAGACTATATCTTTATCTCCATAGGTGCATGAGGTCAAAAAAGTCGATAGATAACGCTAAAACTTATTATTGTTACTGTGCAATTGATGAAATTAAACAAGATAACAAGTAGCTCTTTAGTATATAAGGTGAAATTTCTACCAAAATTAGCACAGTTACCTTCTGGGCTGCTCAAGATGAAGACTGTCCTGGCATTAGCTTGCCTGGCCTTTGCGCTGGTAGGAGCTTCCATTCTTCCTTCAAAGGTCGAATACAAAGTCAAAAATGGTATGAATATTAAAAATACAATTTAATATTATAGTAAGAAATGTACGAAATGAATTTAAATGTTATTTATTAACAATTTGTTTAAATTTCAGTGGAACCTGAATTCGTAGCAAAACAGGAAAAAATTCTCAAGCTCTTTATCCACCCAGAACAAATCGATATCGAAGCTGATTATTATAAAGTAGGCAAGGACTACGACATCGAGGCTCACATAGATGACTGCTCAGTAAGTCATTTTAAATTATTTAAAAATACTTCAAGAGAAATAGAAAAAAAAAATTGAATAAAGTTAAAAATTCATATAAATAAAATAGCTATGCTTTATATTTTACAGAACAAGAAGGCTATCCAGGAATTCTGGGAATTATGGAAATCTGGTTTTATGCCAAGAAATGTGCCTTTCTCAATCTTCTACGAAAGACAGAGAGAGGAAGCTGTAGCTCTATTCCATATTTTCTATTATGCCAAGGACTTCGAAGCCTTCTATAAAATGGCTGCTTGGGCTCGTGTTCACGTAAACGAAGGACAATTCCTTTATGCATACTACATCGCTCTGATCCACCGTGCAGATATGGAGGGAGTAGTTGTTCCAGCTCCTTACGAAGTTTACCCTGCACTCTTTGTCAACTCTGACGTTTGGCACAAGATCTTCCGTATCAAAATGCAAAATGGAATCTCGTCTGATTTCGGAGTTGAAGACGGTATTGTTCAAGAAAATGACCGTTACATTGTATACGCCAACTACTCAGATTACTCATCTTACCACGATAACGAACACAAGATTTCCTACTTTGTCGAAGATGTTGGCCTCAACGCATACTACTATTACTTCCACTCATACTTCCCATTCTGGATGGACGGCGACCTTTACCCAGCAATGAAGGAGCGTCGTGGTGAAGTGTACTACTATTTCTACCAACAACTTTTGGCCCGTTACTACTTGGAGAGACTTTCCAATGGATTAGGCGAGATCCCACAATTCTCTTGGTGGCATCCGATTAAGAGCGGATACAGCCCCTACATCAATTATTATTACTCATTTGTGCAAAGGCCTTCTTACTACCAAATTCCTGTTGAAGAATACATTGAAGAGCTTCAACTTCTTGATGCTTATGAGAAGAATTTCATTCAATACCTTGAGCAAGGCCATTTCAAAGCCGTAAGTAATACTCCTAAAATATTCTTTCTCAACATTGCATCAAGTATGATTTATAATTATTTTTTAATCTTATAGTTCAATCAAGACGTTGATCTACGCAACAGCAAATCTGTCAACTTTATTGGGAACTTCTGGCAAGCTAACGCTGACTGGCACGGCAAGTTTGCTCGTAAAGATAACCACAACTCCTATGAAGTTATTGCTCGTCGCATGTTAAGTGCTGCCCCAGCACCAATTGACAAGTAAGTATGCTTTGCCGTCTTTATAATCAAAAGAGTTATAGTTAAAAAAAACTTAACTAAATTACATATTAACTATGCTCCATAAAAGACTATGTTCATTGTACATATTTTAGAAAATATTCTCATTAACTAATTACATACGTTAATTATATTATACAATTATTATATACGTATATAGAAGCCGTCACTCTGCAGGGGCACAAGCGTAATACTAGGTTCTTTGTGCCTATCCGATATACAGGATACAGCGCGAAGCTAAAAAAATATACAACATACATATTACATCTTATTTATTTGTTATTAATATGTTACTAATTCTTTTTTATTTTACTTACAGATACCACTTCGTACCATCAGCCCTAGACTTCTACCAATCATCGCTCCGCGACCCTATGTTCTACCAGTTGTACAGCAAGATTCTTAAATATTTTATTGAATACAAGAAGTTTTTGGCACCCTACAACCAAGATAATTTGCATTATGTTGGAGTTAAGATTAACGACGTCAAAGTTGATAAACTTGTGTCTTACTTTGATTACTACGACATTGATGTTAGCAACAGCATATTCTACTCCAAAGAAGAACTAGAATCTAAAAAATGGTCTCACTTCGTTGTACGTCAACCTCGTATTAACCACAAGGACTTCTCCATTAAAGTTTATGTTAAGTCTGACGTTGAAGGTGATGCTGTAGTCAAAATATTCCTTGGACCCAAATATAACAGCAAGGGTTTGCCCCTCTGTCTGGAACATAACTGGATGAACTTCGTTGAATTGGACTGGTCTGTACAAAAATTGGTTAAGGGACAAAATAACATTGAACGTCACTCTAAAGATTTCTCCTTGTACAAAGAGGACTCAGTATCTGTACATGACATCCTGAAGCATCTTCCCGAAGGAAAAGTACCCTCTGATATGTCTATTGAATCAGGTGCTATGCCCAAGAGATTGATCTTGCCTAAGGGTTCAAAGGGTGGATTCCCGTACCAACTGTATGTAATTGTATATCCCTACGCACCGATTGAGAAGAAATTCGACTCCATCAAAGCCTTCGTCCATGACAACAAGCCCTTCGGATATCCATTCGACCGCCCCGTAAATGAAGTTTACTTCAAGCAACCAAATATGTACTTTGAAGATGTAGAAGTTTATCACGAAGGAGAAGAGTTCGCCTATAAGTACAACCTTCCCAACCATTTCGTCCACTATAATGACGTAGTCAAACATTAAAAGGAGAGAGAAAACTAAATGTTGTTATTTATGTATTATGTATGTATAATACTAATGTTCAAATTTTATTGATAAATAAAAGTCATTTATAAATAAATATATAATTTTATTTAAACTTTAGTAATGACCTGCTTTGAGTACAAATCATTATACGAGTATATCAATACAACTATGCCTTGTACAAACTAATTCAAATGTGGAGAAAAGTAACCAATTTGTTCATTTAAGCTTTCCTTATGAAAAATAGTAATGTTGAAGAATTTGTAATTATTAAAATTTGGATTATTATTTACTAAAGCTTGTCTGTGATATGGAAAACCAAATGGTTCTGATAAATAAATGGATAAATTTGGATCATCTGTTTCATCAATGGGAGTTAGTAAAACAAATAAAGTTAAATTAAGACCTTTATCTAAACCTTTTGGTATAATCAAATTTTCTGGGAATTTAAATGTATCGTACTTATTTTCGAGTAACTGTCTTTGTTCCATATTATAATTATCATCAAATGAGTACCTTGTTGAAATTTCGTTAGAGTATTTTATGATATTCACATCCTCTCTTAATTTTTGTGTAAAAGAATCAAATTCATAAAATTTTGAATATTCATTGAAACAATTAATTAAGTCACACTGTGGGCCAATGAATAATTTAACTAGAACAGTTTTATTAACTTGGGAATCAACTGTAAAAGCGAATTTGAATGGCATATGCTTGAGTCTTTTTTGTCTCACAGTAAAAACTAAAGGAGACATTTTATAATCGTAGTTATCTCTATGAAAGATGTTATTTATATTGAATTCATAGAACTCAAAATAAGTTGTAATTTTAGTAAAACTAAAATCAGTAATATCAAATTCCTGAGTTTGATATTTAGAAAAATCATAAGGCTGTAGAGTATTCGAATACTCAGTGAAATATTTTAATAAATTTTCAATCATGTACCAGTACATTGGATCACGTAGTGTAGTTTGTGGATGATGTAGTACTGAAGGCGCTGGATTGTATCTGAAATAATAATAAAATCTGTATTAATTTTATTTTATATTTTTATACGTAACTAATTTAGCTGTAACTCTAGTGATTACTAAATATTATAAGTAATTTATTATTTTTGGTAAAGGAATTATTAAATTTAAACATATACTATTAATATTCTAAAGATCATTAAGCTCAATGCTTACCTATCTGTTGGATAACCACTACCACCATATCCATACAAAGATCTTATGATTTTAGCGTTTTGGACACTTTCAAAATTAGCTCTTATAAGTTTAGATATAAGGTCAGCATAATTATCTTCTGTTAAAGTGACTTTGGTTCCATTATCCTGCAATGAGACATTTTACGTGACTATTGATAATTTGATCAGTTCCCGTGAAGAGGATGTAGATACAATAATTTCTAAGATATGTAAAATATAAATATTTCTAAGAAACAGCCGATATTTAAACCAAAATCCAAACGTGTCAAAGAAAATGTTACTGTTGTTGTTATGATTCAGACACAAGCTGCAATTTAACAACTATCCATAGCCGATCATTGGGGACCTCAAACTTTATTAGGTGGACTTTTACTCAACAAGTGTATTAACTATTTCACCTCATTATATTTTAAAATAATTTACAAGCAAAATTTAATTTTAACAATATTTAGTATAAAGTTTATCAGGCAACTCTTACTAATAGTTGATAAATATGAATTTGTATAATCCTAAATAGCACCAAGACAGTTAAATTTTGTTTAATACTTGTTGTAAAATTATTCTTTAAAGTATTAATAACGAAATTTTAAGATATGTTAGGAGAATTAATATTAACCCTGTATATTTAGGCTATATGTACATATATTAATGTAAAAAAGCATTA
This sequence comes from Heliconius cydno galanthus, assembly GCA_036379175.1. NCBI lineage: Eukaryota > Metazoa > Arthropoda > Insecta > Lepidoptera > Nymphalidae > Heliconius > Heliconius cydno. The sequence continues at coordinate 38,933 of JAKRZM010000019.1, read as the reverse complement.
TTATGTCACGCGTCTCCTAATGAGTTGTGTTATATGCATTATATCAGATCTCATTTCGTCGCTTACCATAAATATGACACCTCTTGTTATACACTCTTTAATGGCAATATCTATAGATTTTACACGTGCATAGTCTTCATTCCATTCTGCTCTTATAGATGACCTTGAAGAGAATGGAAGTCCATTGTCATAGGACAAGTAAGGAACAAAGTCATCATAACAATTTGATTCAGCAGATATTTTGAGATGTTTAAGATGTTGTTTTTCCAAATTATATCTGGCCAAAAGTTGTTGATGGATGAAGTAATACTGCTCAGCATATCTTGGATCTATTCCTGTTAATTCGTCCTTGCTCATCCAAAAAGGATACATCAGATGCATACCATAATAATAGCTATTAAGACCGATATCTTCTCGAAAATAATCCAAATGATCTTTACATTCTTCATTCCATAAATGCCAACCAGAATAATTTGTATTAATTGTAATTTTGTCATCTACTCTGTAAAATTGCTGTACTTTAGCTTCTTGTGGGTCAAATTTTCCGTTCCTTGCTTTTACTTTATAGGCTTTTGTAATAGTTTCACTATTAACAAAATAATTTGGTTTTGATATAAAAGGAGGGTCTTGATCTTGTGTTAATTTATCTCTAAACAACGTAACTAGTCTAAAAGCGTAGTCTACCAAATCTGAGTTTATATTATAAGAAGCCCAAGTTTTCAACGCATCTATCTTGTCATCGTCAGCTAATTGCAGGAGACGAAACAGTGCTATGGTAGCTTCCCTCATATTGTCATCATATATGTTAAATGTTAGACCTTTCATAATGTGTCCCTTTTCCAAGTGGTTGGTTAATATATTGTAAGGCTCATTATCCTGAAAGCAATGGATTATATTGTATTATATGATTATATTATGGATATTATGGATTATATTATTATTATAATTATATTATATTGTTACAGAGAGAGAAGCGGGCAGGGAGCAAGGCTGTCTTTTTTGAAATTTAAAACAATAAAATATATGCTTACCGTATTAACAAGGTCAGCTAATTGTAGTTTTGATATTTTTTGTATTTTTTGCGGTGAGTAGCCGGACGGTATAATATATTTAATGTATGCATTTTCCTGTTTTACAAATTCTAAAATAACATAAAATTTAACAGTTTCTTCAAAAAGCTTATTTATTATATTTTTAACAATAAACAAAATGAATCGTGGTACACGGTCACAAGCTTGTGACTGTAAACGCGACTGCTTGTGGGTTCGATCCCCACTTGAGGAAATGAGTTATTTCACCAATTATTCCACCCAACACACAAAGCCTCCAGAATTCGGCGGAAAATGGCTGCGGTGTGGGGGATACAGCGTGAAGCAAAAAGAATAAACAAAAAAAAATAATTTTATTATTATATGTAGTACGTTAAAGGGATGCCATTTCAGAATTGTACTAAAAAAAACAATTACGTGTCCCTACCTCCTTCGTTTACCAGACTCTCAAGATCATCCGTAGGCGCAGAGAGCACAGTCCCAAACAACAATAAGCACAATAACATTTTTTCTATAATTTTTTAAAACATTGCACTTGCATTCACTACCACAGACTAAATCATGTAAATTGAGTAAACAACTTATATGTACCTTGCTGCCACTATTTCTGTTCTCTCAATTGAAATCCTGGGGTCGCTTAAATGGCATAATTTTCTGAGTACATTCGCGATGATATAGTATGTTTTTTTTAAATAGTTTTCCTTGAGTATAATATAGACGTGAGAGAGTGAAGAGAAAAGGTCAAAAGTTTGAACCAGCTTACAATTAAGTAAAACATAAATTACTAAAGGCTTTTATAACTTTCTTTTTATATGAAGTCTTATTGAAAATTAAAAATTTCCTTTATTTTTCTTATGAAACACAAACGATCCATCAAAGTTTTTTTCTAATTAAATCTGTTTAATGTCCATTTCCACAACGCCAACATTTTAATATCACGTTCGTCGTCGTTACGACCCTTTTCAGGTAAGCAAAGATAAACTAATGTCAAGATACTAAAAAGAACAATTATTGAAAAACTGTTGATTCGAATTTGTTTAAAACATGGTGGATTTTCTTCGCTTGACCCCAATTTTCAATTTTTATATGTGGTTGGAAAAGGTCTATCACACTCAAAAGCTCGTTCAGGAAGCCTTGCGTCACAACTGGCCTCAAATATTAATATATTTTTGTTAATTTTGTTATAAAAAAATAACAAACTACTTTTCCGAATAACGATACAAAGCTGTATATACTTCAGGAAGCAAAATCCAATTGGACAATTTTCCAATTGTAACCATGGCACATGTCTAATTTCGGTTAGGAGGTAATTTGTTCTTAAGTGCCATTATCTCTCGGAATCCTTTAACTATCACTGACAGTTTATATAACTGTTCTATTCATATTTAATGTTTTCCTTTTGTTGTCTCTCTTCTACCACGAACAAGCAATGTTACGAGAATAGAACGGAGAATAGAGAACGAGTGTCGTAAAACCTAGTAGTAAAGAAAACCTAGTGATTGATCAATGGTTTTCTTTTTTATTTTATAAAATATTTTTAATTTATTGTATTTTTTTATATACAAGTTCTATGTGATATCAATATAAAATTTAAATAATATATAATAGCAAAAAGTATATAAAAAGGTATATATTTCGTAATTTTAGAAAAAAAACTTTTGAAGCCACAGTTATTTTAGTCATCTTGACGTTTAATCATTACTTAAAATTTTCAAAGTACAGAAAATTTAAAAGATATCACAAGCTTAAAAATAATTTAAGCAATCATAAACTAATTAATTAATCTAAATTTTTTTTTAAAAAAAAAAATTTCAGTCCGTAAAATATTATTCTACTATAAAAAGATCTCATTAATCCTAATATTTATTACTAACAATGATAAAAGAAGATTAGTTCAAACAGTTTAATAAGTTTAATAACCGTCTTTCCAGTGACATTTTGCAGATGCTTGACATTTATTTCTTTTGCCAATATTTTTATGTACATTTAGGTGCGGAGTATAACAAATGAAAGAAATAAAGTGTTCTTAAGTTCTTCTCTGTTCATGTTTAATTTATAAATAAAAAATGATTCCTGGCTAAATTCATAGATATCTTTTTATTTAATATGCCTCATATTACCCTCAAAATAAAAAGATAAACGATGTAAGGGTTATATTTGAAAGAAAAACAGCATATTCATGCGTTATAAATATTAGCATATAATTGTGGATATTTCGTTACATTTTTAAATTATTATTAGAATAATAAATTGGAACGAACACGCCACTAAGAACCTATCTATAAGATAGATTAAACCTGCGCATGGTTAAACTCCGTCATGCATACTATGCTAATACCGCATCGATTTGTACTAATGAAGTCTTATATTTCATAAGTAGGTATACAATATAAAAAACTAAGTGTATTATATTAATAATATTATAGTAACAATTGTTATTGTTATTGATTTAATCGCCCGTCATCATCTCCATGAATTCTGAAACAATATGAAAAATTGTATTTAAAAAAAATGCTATGTAAAAAAACATTAATAAGTATATCTTTATTTATTAAAATTTATGTTTTCATTTCTTCGCTTTGGTGGGAACCGAAATGTCTTAACAGGTCTTAGGCTGTCTTAGGTTCCCTCTGCCTACCATGCTGTGTGCATATATTTAAAAAGGTACAATGTAAATATTAATATTGTAATAATTAATGAAATAATCATTAAATTAATACTAACCATCGAAGTCCACGGTACCAGAGCCGTCAGTGTCAATTTCAGCGATGATGCCGTCCAAGTCGGCGTTGCTAAGTTTGTCGTCGAGTGCCGCAAGAATTTCCTTAAGGGTGGATGTAGTAATGTAACCGTTTCCTTCACGATCATATAACCTGAAATTATTAAATAATTTGTTTGTAAATAACGTTACTTTAATATATTTCTCATTGAGGCTTACGTGCTAGGAAATATAAAGCTTTATTTTATAAAAAATAATTTAATTGCAGTTTTAAAATATCTCAAAAGGAATATGCCTTTAAATCGAGATAAAACTAAAGCAGTTTCATCTTATTAATGTTTTTTCCCATTTTCCCAAGCTTTTTATTCCATATATTCACAACATTTTTTTTGGACATGAAGTATTTTATTGAAATATCTTTTTTAGATAAAAAAAACTTCTTAATTAAAAGAACTGTGTCATCTTTCAAAAAGATATTTCTTCTATTATTTTATTACCTGAAAGCTTCTTTCAGTTCTTGTTGCATGGCTTCAGCATCCTCTTCTTCTAAGAAGTGGGCGGCGATGTTACAAAATCCATCGAAGTTGATTTTGCCAGTTCCTGTGAGTATTAGAAAAATTTAGCTGCAGCGAAAAAAAATATCAATTTTTAAATCATTATATTTATATAATTATATAATCATCATCGATCATATTATTATATAAATCATCATTACAATAAACTAAATACATTTTAATTAAGTATAGTTGCAATTTATGCATCTAATTTTAAAGCAAGCGTGTGTGCATACGAATATTAACACAAACTTAAATAGAAGAGACGCGTTTCAAAGGTAATGGAATCTTGAGGAGACACTCGTACTAAAATAGACTCATTATAGCGAACGCGTGTAAAAATATTCCTGTATCTTTGAAGACGTCGTCGTGCAACGGGCAGCTACAGATTTAATGATTAATGCCACTTGTTACTTTTACGAGGCTAATAAACTAGCAAAACATGAAATTTATGAAGCATTTTTCAAATGATAGGCTTTACATCGTATTAACATTTAGTTTTTGAAAAAGTTTATTTTAAATAATAATTATTTGAAATAGCACAGGTAGTTAAGTTTAAAATTGAAAATTAAAAGTGAATATTTTAATTATTTACCTTCAGGATCGTTTTCATCGATGAGAGCCTGGAGCTCAGAGTCATCAAAAAGTTGACCCATGGTGTTCAGGATAGTTGAAATCTTAAGGACATCAATGTATCCAGATTTGGTGGTGTCGAACATTTGGAAGGCCTTGCGGAGCATGGCCATCTTTTGTTCATCAGAATCAGATTCCTATAAATATTAGAAAGAAAAGCTTACTAATACTGAAATTTAATTAAAAGTTTCTAGTGACAAGTAAAATCGGTAAAGAAAAAATTATCCTGTATTGTTCCATTAAAATTGTTTCAGAGTTGTTAAAAACCGTAAAAATAGATGAAAATTGGATTTAGAAAATTTACGATAGGCAATTAAAATGTTTGATATTAGCGAACAATCATTGGACTTTTAATTAGTATTTAATAAATTCACTTAATTAAACTATAAACACTTTTCACAATATATCACTGTAATATGTAACACGTTTAAATCCTCACCATATTGTTTTAGAAGTATAAGAAGTTGTAACAAGAACCGAATCCGAGTGCGAGTGTTGTTACACTGGATTTTACATTCATGTACCACCCTTATTTATAGACCATTCCTCCGACGAAGGAATACAAAAATAAGTAAAAATCAGCTACTGTCTTCTCTCGTGGTGATTCGATGACGTCTCACACACACCGTCAGTCAGTATTGGTACGTCAGGCGATGGAAATATAGCAGGCGATGAAAACATTCGATTTCGTTTATTTTATTATATATTTAGTTATTATTGTTATAGAAAAATATAAATCTAGGTCTACTTTTTATGAAAATTGTAGAGACGTTTCAAATATTTTCTTTAGCTGGTCTTGCATAGGAAAGGTTAGGTTGGTGTTATGACACTCCGTTCCCAACTTTCCTCCGAATTTCGCAGGGGTTTTGGTGTGCGTGGGAACTGATCCCATCACCTGTCCCATTTGCAATCGATCGCTTGTACCCTTGTACTTCTAAAGAAAATATAATTAAATAAATCAAGTATTGCTACATCAATTATGATTTGCGATAAAGTCGGCATTTCCTGTTATAACCGAAATAAAAATTAAATTAAAATCGTCTTTAATTTGTAATTAATTACTAAACTGCTTCAACACACATACTATATTTATTATAGTTTATTAAACATTTACAACAACATGGATGTAAGAAACTCACATGTCCAAACTAAAACGTTCCAGAAATCAAAAGGTATGCGTTTATTAGGCAATTTCCCGATTAAGAACAGGAAATTCCTTAGACCAGCCGTCGATTCACAACAATCCAATGAAAATATTACGTGTGGCGACGTCACACGCTGGAAGGACAGACGCCAGCGCCAGGAGTTATGCACTGTTTTGGTGGAAGTAACTTAATAGCTGACAATAAAGTTAATTTATCATTTAGACAAAATACAAATCCTTGTTGGAATAATTGAAATAGAAATTAATTAAAATATTAAATTTAGTTTTATAGTTTCAACAAAATTTAAATAAATGGTTATTGAATGTAAACAAATGATTATCGTAATAATAAAAGACATTCTAATAATACAAAATAAGATAGATAGATAGATAGATAAAAGTTAGTTATAGATAGATAGATAAAAGTAGAAAATAAGTTTTAAAACAAATATAATAATGAAAGAGTAAGTTTAGCAAAGCTGATGCTATGCACCATTAATTTGCCACCACTGGCGCGTGCAACGAGTTATACGCTGCGCGCGCGCAGATATAGAATGTCGGTGATCGACTATAATTTTTGTTTTCTCATACGACTGTGAGCGCCACAATGAGAACGTTCAGAACATATTAGCGCCCACGTGCTGGATTCACAATGAGATTAGAAAATACAATTTCCGCATTTCTTTCTGCTTGTTTGTATGTATGTGTATTCAAATTAAAGCATATATGTAACAATTAATAATCATATTTGTATTTATTATTATTTTTCATTAAAACTGAAACAATTCTATATTATTTCTATTGTCTTAATGTTAGGAACCTATCTATTTGAATGTGGAGAACGGAAGAAGAAAAATCTTTTACACTACCGCATCATGCCCAACTTGTGTAATAGGTAACAACTGTAAATAGCGTGACTTAGCTTATTCACAAATACTGTAGAGATATGCGGAATATCTTGGCTTCTCAGATCTACCAACTATTTCTGATTTATATGTGTTGATGATGAGGTATATTTTATTTATAATTCATCCAAATGTCGATATAACTGTTTGTGGGCGGCTATTAGTTGGTCTATCGCTTTCAATTCCATTCCATTCAATGTTTTTATATCCTTGACATACTGACTTTCATATAAATATTAAGATTTTAAATTCGATGACATATAGGTTAAATATGTTTCCATATTTATTTAGGATTGTGGAAGTTTGGTAATATTTAATATTCGGTTGAAATTATACGTATTATCTTCTTACATAGTTACATACGGTGTTCATAATTTAATAATCAATTAACAAGCAAAAAACTGTTAGTTTAAAACACTATTATTACAATTGTTGCAAAATTTAGTAGTTTTAATGTCTATATAAATAATAATTAAATATATTTAATAAATAATAAATAGTTGCTTAGTAATTAATTATAAATATTAATAATCAATATAAAATAACTTAAAAATATTGAATTTTAAACATACAAACATAGGTATTTTTTCATGTATTGCTATCCAGTTATATATGTATTTAATCCGGAGTTTTATCTACTTCACGCATTATATTATTATATGTATAATATTGAATTATGCTTCTAAAGGAGCAAACTTAAAATACCGCAATGGTTTTCAATTAATTTTCAATTCGTAAATATTTTTACACAACATTAAGTAGAAAACTGCATTTATAACTTATAGTTTAATTCAAATATATATTAAATTCAAATAAATACAATTCTGATTTACAACTTAGAAATAAATTATTCTATACAGATGCTACATTTTAATTAAATTTATTAATGTCAATGTATAATATAGAACGTGCACTCGTACTATAATAAATATTAACATGTTAAACGTTATAATCAATAATAGATCGGTCAATGTCAAAATAGATGCCTATTAATTATATGAGAATGCATTCGCTATCTATTATTATTCTCTTACACACACACAATAGTACAGTACTAGCTAAATCTTTGACTTCGCTCGTGTTTCACTTAGGAAGTAGAAAATTAAGTTTTTTAAAACATATTATTAAAGTTTTATTAAGATTTAATTAGATATAGTGTGTAATTTTTGTACTTGTGCTTATTATGGTACCCGGTTCAAATTTAGTTTAAATGTTTTTTCTTTTGCTTTTCACTGCTTATAGAGCTTTGGCCGTGAAATGTTTAGAGAACAGTTATTTTCACTTATGTCGTTATATATATAATTTTGTGTATAAATCTTAGGAACTTAATTAAAATAGTAAAAAATATATACTTTAGGTCGCACATTTCTAAAGTGTAGTCATATTATTTATTAAGTACATTTGGAAGGGCGGTGTTAATTATAGGCATTAAATCACTGCTTTCCTGCATGCTCCAAGGTAGCTTATAAAGAGACACTTTGGATGAGTTGAAATATCTTCTGTCTAGGAATATGCCAACAAGAGACACTGTCTTAGATGTATTGCTCTTAAATTAACTATTTATTCTATCATTTAAACCAAAATAACGCCAAAATATTAACGATTCGTTTCTGAGATTTGAATCATTCTTAGGTGTCAATGGAGTGGAAAATAACTAAATAACATTATTTTGGCACTGACCAAAACAATTTTCCTTGCAGCATTTACTTGTGGGATCTGGATGCCAAATGCAAATAATTCTTTAAATAGGTCCTATGATGAATGGTCTGGTTGCGTTTCTATTCTATATTAAATTAGCATTTGTTTTATGTGATATAATTAATTGTAAAATATTCTTGTAGTCTATTACAACATTATTATAGATTTAATCTGGACAAGTGTTTAACATGGCAATGGTACAAGATATCTAATGAGTAACACAGAAGCTATACAAATGAATATTTCATTAGTAACGAGGTGTCTCTGGTTGATTTTATCGTAGTGTTCTGATGGTATCACTAAAGGTTGTTTATTGCTGCTGTCATAATAATGTCTCACATTTACATTTATAAACTGGCATGTGTAAGGTGCGGACGATTTTATTCTTAGTATATGCCAAATACTCGTTAATATGATTAATAATATTAATAAGGCTAATAATGGGTTAATATTTAATTATATTTTTATGCTTAGCTAGATGCAGTAAGAAAGCAATTTTAATATATATAAATTCTGATACTGTTAAAATCCACAAACTTTTGTCTTTCTAATTAATCCAAAATTATTTTCTTAGACATAATGGATAGGATAAGTTCTCTGCCGAGGTATAATATCTTACACAACAACAAACAAGTCTAGAATAAAAAAACGGCATTTTATTTAATTACATTTTATTAACAAGTACTATTTTAGCTCAAAGTGCTGGGGTACGATACTTTTTACTTACTTGTTTTTTTGTTTTTACGAACATTGTAGTGTTGAGTTAAAATTATATTTTTTTCCGATAAATTATCGTAATTATTCATTCTATAACTGTATTAATTCAAATATCAAAAGCAAATATAACTTAAAAAAAAAATTTAAGACTTTAGAATAGTTTCAAGAAAAAATATACTTTAAGAGAGTGTAAAATATGTTACGGAAGCCTTGTAATCAACTGTAAAATATTTTTGTTTGTATTCTAGTCGTTGTCACTTCGGTGACCGATGGTTTTTAAATTTTGTGCGATGAAAATAGGGAAAGCGTAACACCGTTATAAAATATTTGGAACTGTTCCAAAAATAATGATAGAAAATCGGAAAATAGTTATAATAAGTTTCATTGTATTGTGTTTTCTTAAATAAAAGCAGTTTTTTTTTAAATACAATATGAAATTAATAAATGTAGATCTATAATATATTATAATAATCTTAGTAGGATTGGTAGATTATAAAATTAAAATTATATTATATCATCTTAACGCTATATCACGCACAAAGCAGGCTGAAGGAAACTAGTGTTAAGAAACTCCGTTCCTCACTTTCCACCGAATTCTGGAGGCATTGCGTGTTGAGTGGCGGATGCCGCGCTTTGACGCCAGAGCGAAGAAATGAAAATATAAATTTAAACTTATATTTAATTTCCTCGAATGGGGATCGAACCCACAACCGTTTACAGTCAAACTTTGTATGACTACAATTAAGTATCATTTATATCATTTAGATATCCATTATAATATACTGATAAAAAATAAATAAAATCAGCTTCACGCTGCATCCCGCACACAGCTGGGTGCATCAGGCAGAGGGAATCTAGTGTTAAGACACTCCGTTTAACACACAATTAAAAAATATAGGTATATTATTAATTTAAATATATTTTTGAGAGTATGAATTTAACGTATGTTACTAACGAATATAAATTTAAACTTGGAAAACTTTTGCAAGACAAACATTAAGACAGTGTGAACTAAGAGTAGGAATAACTAAATAAAATTAATTAATGTATTAAATTTTATATTTCTCATTCTACCAAATTACAAAAATAAATATTCATAAATAGACAACAATTATAACTTTTAAGTAACTCTAACATTATTCAAGTAATTTTTCATCAGTATCTATCTTTAACGGTTTAAATATAATATTAAATATGTTCGAAAATCTTTTTTTTGGCATCTTTAGCAGGAAATGTGGTTTTATGGTTGAAATGTCTTCTATAATTTCATCGCTGTCATTATTTTGAAATTTATCTATAGAGTCAACGAGGTATGTATTATATTTGGAATTGGAATCTAATGATGTTTTATCAAGTAAATTATTATTTTCTTTATAATCCGTAGTAATTTCATGATTTAACTCCGGAGTTATATATATATTGTTATTTATGATCTGAACATCTTCCGGTTCTTCTTCTTTATCCATATCATCATTTTTTATTATGTCTTGAGTTTTATATTTTTGATACTTGTTTTCTTCTCTTTTAGCGGCATATTCAGATTTTTTCCCGTAATTTTTCTTTTTGGATTTATAATCAAATGTTTTTTTACTAAATTCGGGACGTGCAGCCGAAGTTAACAACCCACTTGGAGCTTCATAAGCAAAATCGGTAGGCTGCCACATGTCACTATTCGAATTCGAGTTATATGTGTTCATTGGTCTACCACCTTTATTATCAGAAGCTGATTCAGATTTATGTGTAATTACAATATCTTTGACTAAAGCATTAGGAAGATTAAAAAGCTGTTGAATTTCAATGTCCAAATCAAGAGGGAAACCAAGTGAAAAGATTGCGTCATAATTTATTTCCATATTCGTTGTTGATCCACCTCGAGTAGGTTTAATATAAGGAGAAATAAATACAAAAACGTGTAAAGGTAATCCTTCTGGAGTGCCTTTGGGCAAAATTAAGCGAGAAGGAAATTCAACTTGAGACCAAATTGATTTTAAGGGTAAAGTATCTACTCCAAATTCAGCATCAGCAATTCTTTTACGAATAGTTTCTAAAGAAACTAAATCATCTGATAATTTCATCATTTCATTTGATGCTCTAGTTATAAGATTAGAACCTATTTTTAAATTATATTCAAAACAATCTAGTAACATTAACATATTTTTCTTTTCAATTAACTGGCCAGGCATCATTTTTGGACCAATGTACACTCTCACTAAAGCTTTCTGCGCAACAAATGATGCAACACTGATCTTAAAAGCGAATGGCTTGCTGCTTAATCTCGATTGACTAATTTTTATTTGGAATTTAGTGTCCACATTTTCAGTTTTTAGCGCATTAGTGACATCAAACTCGAATTTTTCAAAACTAGTCATCATTTTTTTAATTTCTATATTTTGTACTTCCACTCCAGGAAAATAGAGTTGGTCTCTAGTATAGCTAGGTAAAACTTGTAGAGCATTATCAACAATATCGACAATTTTTTTATTCAACTTCCAAAATAGAGGATCTCGTACAGTTGTCATAAAATGTTCCAAAACTGAAGGCTCGCTGAAAAATATAATAAGTTTACAAAATCAATAGCTATTTTAATTTCAATTTGTAATACTTAATGTGACATACTGTTGTAAAATATTTGCTGTTAGTATTAGGCAGATAAATTGTTCTAGATAAAAAATAATATTATTTGTTGCAGAGTATGAATGATCTTGACAGACAAATTGATAGGATAAAGTCATATTTTTTGTTAAATTTTATAATTCTAATATACAAAAAGGGTAAGAAAAAATATTAACGTACCTTGTATCGCTCTTTTCGCCACTCAGCAATTTAAAAGCTAGCTTTTCGTAACTATTTTCTCCTATTAATAATATCTCCATTAAATGATCAACAATTTCAGACTTGTTATAACCTCCATCTCTCTGTAAATAATTAAACTTTTTATAATCATTTTAGAATGTAGAAAATTATAAAAATATAAAAAATAGAGTATTATATTTACCATGTGAAGGACCACGGTAGGAATATTATTTTCAATATTTTTCAATAGCCGTATAGTCTCAATGTCACCGTTAGTCGATGAGCGACTAAAGTCTTTACCATTTGAATATATAAGCATAGGATCATAAGAATACAAATCACTAAGATTATCCCAATCGAGTCCTTCCAATTCAGGTAATCCATTTGAATACCTTTCTAGGTTGTAACGGGCCATCATCTGCTTAATTACATGATATAGAGATTCTCCATTACTATTTGAGTATCGTGAGTTACTAATCCAATTTATAATTCTCATTTTCTTCAAAAAGTAATAGGAATTTAGACCAACGTCTTCATGAAAGTAAGCCAACTTGTCGTCACCCTCATCGTAAGAGTTTGTTGTATAATTCACATCTAATATGTAAGAATTGCCGACGTTACGAACGTAATCACTTAAATCTGTCATGCCACCTCTTATTAGCGATGACGCTTTTACAATAAAATCTTTTCTAACGAAATAATTCGGCAACAATTCGTACGGGGCCGGTATCGATATTTTTTCAGTATCACGTCTATTTAAAATTGCAAGATATATAGCGTCGACGAACAGTCCACAATTTACATTTTGACGCGCCCAGCAAGCGGCTTTGTAAAATGTATCAAAATCTTTAGCGTAGAAAAGTACTTCGTATATAATTTTGAGCTCATTAAAATGTTCTACATTATATTCTGAAAATATTTCCCCTCTTCGCAATAAACCTTTACTAGCTCTTAAATTCTGCAAATTATCTATAACATCTGGATCCTGTAAAACAGAAAAAAATAATTGATTTTAATCACTATTTACTGAATAGCACAGTATAGGTTATTTTTAGGTCATAATAAAAAAACTCCTATATATTACCAAATAAATTCCATTATAAGGATCTAATTTGAACTCTTCACTTAGTCGTGCTATAACAGGATCAGCACTTTCTTCGCAAACATTTTCAAATATTGGAAGCAGTAATTTTTGTGTATTCATCCATCCAACTGGTACTGTAAATAAGCGAGAAATAAGCTTACAAATAGATTAACTCTCTCTCTCTCCATTCTTTTCTACTACGCCCCACAAAGAACTCACTTGTCAAATTAAATTTTTCTACATGCAATGGTTTTCAGCTAAGCGTTTTTTGTCAATTAGAAATGGAAAAGTTTTGTATGAAAAGTATTGTACATATAGATAAAATAGTTAAATTTAATATATTATTAAAATTAATTTCTAATACTTATAATAAGTTATATTAATAGAAATAAAAATGATATTATTAAAATTATTCTTACCAGGACTCGTATCGATCGAAGAAGTCGGTTCTTGTATAATATACCCCCTAACTTGCAGAACTAGTGCAACCACAAATAATGTTATCTTTCTCATTTTGAATGAACTAATGAATATCTTCAAAATATGTCTTTCATTTTATACTATTGTATAAAATAGTTCACTGACACTATTTGTTTCAATTACGAAACGATAAGTGGTTGAACGGACTAATAAATACCATGACAAAATTATTACGTTGGAATGACAAATTTTATTAGGTCGATAATCCTCGTTGTTTATAATAATTAACAGTATTATTACATTCATTTTATACAATATTAATTACTCAATTCTCGTACGATATGTGTATTAAGAAGTTTCTATCTTATTTAATAATTGGCCTCCCATATTATAATCAAAGAAAAACTCCAAAATTTGGGAGAAAGTGGGGAACGGAGTGTCTTAAGGGTTCCCTCTGCCTATCCTGCTGTGTGCGGGATACGGCGTGAAGCTTATTTATTTATTTTTATTTACCACCTTCTTTCAGATAACAATATTTAGATGTAGAAGTTACTTGCTATCAAAGCAGTAAAACCTACTAACGAAAGAGAAACAAAAATAATGATAAAAATCGGTCAAGTGGGAGCCGGACTCACCAATTTCAGGATTGCAGATTAACGGGAGGAACATATAAAATTTACTTATACTCACTTCGTGCCAAATTTCCTGTATTTAACTGTTGGTTTACGTACATACGATACCATATGTTGACTACTCGACGAATTTCATACAAAATGCACCAAAAAGGATCATAAATGTGTCGTATCTTTTAATAGACGTAGCGTAGACTTAGAAGTATTTTTTCTATGTTCAAAGGCATTATGAACCAAATTATTTATTATTAGAATCAGCTTAATATTCTACATATTCTCGAGATAAATAGACATGACAGAAGGACAGACAGACAATAAAGTAATCCTACAAGGGTTCCGTTTATTTCCTTAAGAGGTACGTATATGTGAATTTAAAGCAGTACGAGAACCTAGTTAGGACTTGCAGCCTGTTCAGAGACTATCTATACTAATATAATAAAGCGGAAGAGTTTGTTTGTTTGTTTGTTTGAACGCTAAGATCTCTGGATCTACTGGATCGATTTACTTTGTTTTTGTTTTGTATGAAAGCTGCATTCTTCAGAAG
>JAKRZM010000019.1:4845-22022 GCA_036379175.1 Heliconius cydno galanthus | reverse complement strand
TCTCTGAATATTGGTTTATATATTTTATGTACTTTTTGCACCTTTCTGCCTTGTTTTCTAAATTTAATCCTTCCGTTTTTTCTTTGGTTGCCTGTAAGAAATCGCTTTTAGTGATAAGGCCGCCATTGCACACTTGTTAATCGTGTTTCTAATGATTTGTATTTTTTTCTCTTCTTATTTGTGCAATAAAGTATTATATTATTATTATTATTATGTTCCCTATCTTCACGCTGTATGTGCGGGATACAGCGTGAAGCTGATTTTTTTATATATTATTTATATCATGGAGTGAGGTATTCAGAAAAGACAACATAAGAACACAACACAACAGTGCTTTAAAAAATATATACGGAAAAACTATCACTACATAAATTAAATATAAATAAAAAAGTGAAGCGAAATAAAGCTTTGTATTCTTTGTTTCCGTTTTGTCTCAAGTTCAAATGAACAGACTATAGTTTGGACTATAGTAGATGGCAAAAGACAAAAAAATATGAGAAAACCGGTTAAGCGCGAGTAGGACTTGTCTACTGAGGATCCCGTATCGATTTCAGGATTTTAGGTCAACGGGAAGAATAACTTGTAAAAGTTGACAAGCTTAAGTTTGTGGGCGTATGCACATATTTTTATGAAATGAATAACAATTTTAATACAATCTTGTAATAGTTTTTATCTGTAATAAAAACATACTTTTTATAAATATTTTTGGTTTTTTATTTTATTTGTACTGCAAGTTCTCACTTCTTGAATTTTGAATTGTAGATCGAAATAAAGTTCACAAACTTAACTCTATAGAGCACGATTTTATGTTCATATCCAAAAAATAATTATAAACTCTTGAAATAGTGTTTCTAACAACAACAAACAATAATCTTGAATTCAAACTAAAGAGTAATTAATAAAATAATATAAGAAAACCGATTCAGAACTCCTAGCTACAATGTACGTATTAATATTTCAATTGCTTAAAACTAAAGGTTCCAGCCAAGAAAATTAAATTTTCATTAAATTTTCTTTTTCCATTTTAAATTTCCGAAAATAATGGATTTTAAATAATATAATATAGCCAGGTAAGTATCAATAACTTCGTTAAATTTTTGTTGAACATTGTGCGTAGGTATAGATATAGTTTTGAAGTTGCTGGTGTTTTTTAATTACATTATTTTAAATTGCTTACTTATTACTTACTTCCATTTAATATATTTTTATTTTATTTTTATTTACAATTTTAAGAAAAAATATTATAATACAATATACAAAAGATATTAAAAAATATATAAATGGTATATAGCAAAACCAATAAAAAAGAATTATAAATATTCAATCCATTTATTTTATAAATACAGTTCATCAATTTCTACTTAGTGAACATAAATACAAAATAGTTACATACATACATATATATTATAAATATCGCCATGTTTTAATTATTTTTGTTCAAAAATCGTAAACGTGAGTATCGCGGTCGATTTTCTTATTGATATCTACGTCAACAAAGTAGTCATCATATAAGTTGACAGATTTGTCAAGCATATCATAGGTTCTCAGCACATAACGATCCCAACGGGTTTTCATTTCACAAACTTGTTTCTTGTGGTAAATGACGACATCTACAAACTTCATGTTAGGTGTGAAGAATTTAGTAAGGTCAATGCGACGGTCGAATGGGAAACCAAGAGGCATTTTGTCGAGAAGCACTGTTGATCTGAAGTCGACAAACATGTCTTTGCGTGTTGTGTCCAAGATAGAAACATTCACGTTATCGACTAATTTAAGTGGAGTGACGATGACATAGAGCCACATTTTCATACCACCAACAAGACCTTTTGGTAAGAGAAGCCTAGTTGGGAAACCGGTGTTATAATTTCTGAAGTCTTTGATCAATAGATCCCTCATATCGGTGACAGAATCAATGGTCTTCCAAAGATCACGAGTCATGATGCGATCGCGTATGAGGTTATGCATGTCAATTGAGTTTCTTACAATGGTGTTCTTGCCAGTGATTAGCTTGTAAAGGAAGGAATCGATTTCGACGAAGTTGAGTCGGTTCTCATTGATATCTATCAAGCGGCCCATGTGGTCCATTTTAGGTCCTAAGAACATTCTTACGACACAATCCACAGCCTTGTCCGATTGTACATCAATTATTACTTTGAATGGATCATGATTAAGACGGCGCTTGCGGACAAAGAATACCATATCAGCTTTAGTCTTTTTAACTTCATCGTCGGTTAAAGTTACGGCGTTGGTCATATCCATTAGATAGTCTTCGAAGTATGTCATGAGTTTATCTACTACAACGTTGTCGATTTTAACACCAGAGAAGAAAAGATCTTCATGAGTGTAACTCGGCAGGCGCAATTTGAATAGCATCAAGAAGTGGCATAAGCGTTTTTGTAACTGGTAGAAAACTGGATCACGGAGAGCAGTTTGGTAACTGTCCAATACACTGGGCACAACGAAGTATCTACAAAAAGAGAAGTTAGTTAATACTTATAACATTAGTAACTCAAATTTGGAATAATTTCCTCTTATGACATTCAAAATGTATTATTACAGAATAATCTTACTTGTCTGAATTCAATGTGTTAAGACCAACTGCAGCTTTCATTAAAATAAGTAAGTAGCGATATGCGTCGACTTGAACTTTGGAAATATCAACCTTGTCAACTGAACCATAAATTAATTTGCCTAGCATTTCAATGTCGTCGTATTTGGTAATTTCTAGTCTCAGTCCATTAATCTGGAAAACAAGTTAAATTTATGTATACAATTGTAAATATTATTAATTTGCTAGAATAAATAAGTATGATAAATATAATATATTAACCTCAATGTATCCCTTTATGATGGCTTCGTTAATGATTTTCTCATAATCCATAGCAAGCTTCATCACACCGAAGTTCTTGTTTTCATCAAGAACATAGTTATTTAGCCTAACTGGTAGTTGAACACCATTGTGGAGCATCATCCAAGGCCAGTAACCTTTCCTAATAACTTTGTTCCAAGAGAAGAGAGAAATATCTCCTAGACCGTTTGACAGGCGCTCTAAGTAGTATCTAGCCAAGATCTGTTGGTAGACATACATTGTAATTTCCCATCTTCTGAACATGAGTTTGTTGTTCATTACATCATCTTTCATCCAGAAGGGATAGTCAATGTGGAAGTAGTAGTAATAAGTGTTTAGATCTATGTCTTCAGTAAAGTATCTAAGTTGGTCATCATCGTTCAAGTAAACACGTTTGTCGTAAACATTTTCATCAATGATGTAGATGCCCTTTTCTGTTTTCTTGATTCCGTAGAATTCACATAATTTCCTGTCAAGTAATCCCTTTCTCATTTTGAGCAAGTAAGCCTTTTGGATTACATCACCACGGACGAAGTAGAACGGGTAGATTTCATATGGAGAAGGAAGAATAATTCCCCTGCAGTCCTCACGATGTCTTACAGCGACCGTGAGGGCATATACGAACATACCCTCGTTAAGGTAGAGACGCATCCAGCAAGCGGTCTTGATGAATGTGGCAAAGTCCTTAGCGTAGTAGAGCATGTGGAACATCTTGACGACTTCCTTCATTTGACGATCAACATGAAGAGTGAAGATTTCTCCACGTGGTAAAAAGCCAAATTTCAGATGTCCCAGGAACGATTTAACTACATCTTGCTTCTGTAAAGTATAATTAAGCGACTATTAGCAGAGACCTTTTAAAAATATACAGTATAATACATGCAGTACAATTCTCAGATTGCAAACAGCGGCGTTGAGTTCCACCACTCAACAATGCCTCCAAAATTCGGGGGAAAGTGAAAAACAATTGTCACATGTAAGATATGATTACCGTGTAAAGTTCGACGTTGTTTTCTATTTTAAAGTTCATGCCAATTTCTTCGATTTCTTTATACATGACCGGGTCCATAATGTGGTTTAGCAACTTCATAATGAAAATTTGACGTTCCTTGATATCCATACTAACTGAAAAGTAAAATAATTTGATATATTCTCTTTTTTTTTTATAAATTCGTTCAATACACAATGACTCAAATTCAATTGGAAAGCGGAGAACAAAGTGTTTGACATTAAGTTGACTTTGCCTATCCCGCTACATGCGGGATAAGGCGTGAAGTGTTACAGATATATTAAATAGGAAAATCTTACCGATGGTATGATCATCGTAAACCACATGGGCTGCGGACAAAGCCGCAAGCCCTAGCACTAAGCAGATGATTGTCTTCATCTTTCACGCTTCAGCGCGGACTGAAGATACATCCAATTCCCTCCCATTTTATACTATAACTTAATTGACTTTTCTGACCTTTTTCAAACTTTACATTGTATCGTTGTTTGTTTCAGATATGGAGGTGTTATTCATAAGGCTATTAAGGTGAAAAGTTATCATTAATGAGTGAAAGTGTTGTTGATGTTGACTTGAGATAAGAAAATATCAATAAAAATATAAGCTTATATTTCGCATCGGTATCAGCAGTCTTTATTTGTAGGTACTAGTATAAAGAACAGTCGTGGAGTTAAGAGACCATTTGTTGTTTGAGATTTATTAAAATTTATTAAACTAAACACGAACATAAAATCCTTAAACCTAATAAAAAGTGCTGTAAATTAAGCTAATATTATTTCATATAGAAACATTTTTTTTTTTAATTTAGTACAAAAATACCAATACTAAAAATAAACTATTACCTACTTACTACTTTTACAAATAGAAAGATTTCATTAAAAATATTTTTTAATTATTTATGGACTATTAAACGTAATATAGTTTGTTTATATTAAATTCTGGGAACCTAGTGTCAAGACACTGTTCCCATTGATGAACTTCCGTATTAAACTATTACGTATTTCATTTCCTCGAGTGGAAATCGAACGTACAACGTCTTGCGTTTATGCCTCCCTGTTTGTTTATATTACAGATTAAAAAACTGTGTATACATTTCAATCGAATTCTTTTTAAAATATTTTACTTTTTATACATTATTTTATACTTTTTATACATTAAATCTTTTTAAATGTTAAAGTTACAATTTTAAATACATGAGGCTCTGCAAATTCATTTGTATGGACTATAAAACGTAAAGTCTCGTTGTTTCTGTTTCATTAGAAATTTACATAAATTCTATATTAGAGCTCCCCCCCTACACTCCTCTAGAAAACTCTATGCCTTTCAGGAAAACTCTACCTTTTCTTTACGGAAAGATGTTATATGTATAGAATATATATAATTTATAACTTTCAACAATAAAAACGTGGCGGAGGCGGCGAAGGCGGAGGCATGGGTTCGATACGCGTTCCCGGAAATTAAATATTTAATACTTTAATTTCTTTGCTTTCGCCACTTAACACGCAATGCCTTCAGAATTCGGTGAAAAATGGGGAACGGAGTGTCTTAACACTGCTACATGTGGGATAGAGCGTGGAGCTGATTAGAAAATATAATATTGTAAAATTTAATTCGCTAAACTATTTCCTATATAGCTAACCAAAAAAGAATAAATTAAGGAAGAAATTAATCTTTGTTGTGATTTTCTAATGTTCTTAAATTACCGATTTATTTAATAACCGTAATTGATTGCACTTTAAAGGTAAATTTTTAATCTACTTGTAGACTGGGATCCGGCCGTTGAATCCTGCATATACGAGTTTTCTTAATTAAACCTATATTAATGAATAATACATGATTAGTAGAACAGATTACACCTGGGTTGCCTGGAAGAATCCTGCCGCAATCACCTTTAATTACATTTTTTCGTAACTCGTTTTTGGAGAAAATTGCACCCATACGTTTTTTATATGAATCGCACATCATTTGAAAGATAATCGCATAAGGAATTGGAAAATTAAGGGTTGCCAGCTCTCAGTCTGCCGCAAGTCTAGGGTTGCCTGGTTTAAACATGTCACTAAATGTTAATAATTTGCACTCATGTGTTTTTTTAATGAATTATATATCAAATTAAAGCTTATTTTTTTCTGAACACTATAAAACAGGGTTGCCTGGAAAATTCCTGCCGCAAACAGGGGTTGCCAGCGTTTGAAATATTTTATTCCGGTTCCGTTTGACTATGAGAATAGACGATGAAATGCGCGGTCTGCCTTATGTTTTAAAGTAAAATATTATATAATAGAAGGTCAATCTTAAAATCAATGTTTATTCTAATTGTTCACCTGTTAAATGATGATTTTAATCATATTAAGTACACGCAGAAAACTATTTAAAGATCATAGGGCAGAAGAAATCATCCTTATTTTTCAAGTAAAATAATGAATCTATAATATTGAGTCTTTGCAAAATCTATTTTCTAAATACTAATATTTATTTATTAATTTAAATAACCCTTTTAAAACAACTAAATTATCTAATTAAGTAAATGTTTACAAATATCGATCTACTATAAGGTATTAATTACAACATGTTTCCTTAATATAATGAGAGGTGACAATTATTGCGGATATTTTTTTATTAATTAAGAAAATATGGAAAATTATATTTCAATAAACAATCTCTCTCTCTCTCTCTTCGCCCTCTGCTTGTTTGATTTGACAACGCCGTCCGTATCCGTAGAAAGAACTATGGCGCCCATCTTTTTGGTACGAATATTTACGTTTTTGCAAAGTAAATGAAAATAATAAAAAAAATGATTAAAAATAATGTATCCCTTTCTTAAAAAAAGAATCTATACATAAATTTCGTCTTTTTTGTCTTCTTGACGGTATGTCTGTTTGTGCGTTTGTTTACGCTAACTCAGAATCTGCTAAACCGAGTTAATTACAGTTTTATATTAAGGCAAACTTCCCTTAACCCTTTAAAAAGTTATGCTAATGAAGTATTTGTTAATAGAATACGAAAATGATTCAGATTTAGTAAATAATTTATTGTTTAAGTCTAGCGGGTGCACTTGTGAGTGGGTTGCTAGACTCCAAATTTTCTAATACGCCATTCGCTCTGGTGTCTAGGCAAAGCGCGGCGTTGAGCTCCGCTACTTAACACGCAATGCATCCAGAATTCTGCGGAAAGTAGGAAACACAGTGTCTTAACACGAGGTTTCCTCTGCCTACCCTGCTGTTTGCGGGATACAGTTTGCGTGATTCTATTTTATCTTTTCTCAAGACTGATAGTACAGAAACAAATCATTTTGTAATGATTCCATTTCATTTTATGGGGATTAGTCGAAATGTTTATTATATAATAATAATTATTTTTTTAGCATAATGTTGTTGAGTATATATATCTCAAATTAATAAATCTATATATAGCTACGAGTATATCTGTTTTCAATTTCTGATGGGTTTTTTTATGGAAAAAGGACAAGGTAAACGAGCGTTCGGGTCACCTAATGGTGATCACCGCCGCCCACGACCCCGTGCAGCACCAGAGGAGCTACAGGTGCGTTGCCGGCCTTCGATTCAAAAGTGCTTTTATAGTTTATTTGAATAAAGAATATTTTGAATTTGAATTTGAATTTGAGGTGGAGATAGACGCGCTTTTTGAAGGTATTTAGTATTTTTATTAATACTTTCAAGCATTAAGTTATAAATAAGAAAAATAATGAAAAATTTGTAGGGTAATATTTAATAATAAACATTTTATCAAATCATAAATATTTATTTATTCACTCATTAATCATTATTATGGCTGTACAAGCTTATGTAGATTCAAATAAGTTACATTTAAACTTGGATAATTTTTTCGTCTGTGGCAGCATTTTTGGTTAAAAATAATCTATCGTTTAGATATCAAAAGTACCTACAACGTCTGTGTCGATTTTGGTGTTGATGTCAAGGTCAGTGAAATAATTATTTACCATTGGCGTTTGGTTGAAGTAGCCGTAATCTTTGAGCACGAAGCGATTCCAGCGAGTCTTCATGTCGCAAACGCGAGTTTTGTGGAAGATCATGACATCCAAGAATTTCATGTTGGGAGTAAAGAACTTGGTATAATCAATGTAACGGTCGAATGGGAAACCAAGAGGCATTTTGTCGAGAAGGACTGTAGACCTAAAATCTACCAATAAATCTTTGCGGTTTATGTCCAGAATGGACATGTCAATGTTGTCAATTGGTTTCAGTGGTGTTACGATAACGTAAAGCATCATCTTCATTCCACCGACAAGACCTTTAGGCAAAAGTAGCCTTACTGGGAAGCCAGTGTGGTAGTTCCTTAGATCTTTAGCCAATAAGTCTCTGATGTCAGTCATGGTTTCAAGTTTCTTCCAGAGATCGTTAGTCATAATACGATCGCGGACCATGTTATGCATATCTATACTCTTTCTGACTATTGTGTTTTTGCCTGTTGTAAGTTTGTATAAGAATGAGTCAAGCTCAACAAAGTTAAGACGGTTGTTATTGAGATCAATCAAACGACCAAGAACGTCATATTTGGGTCCCAAGAACACTCGTACCACACAATCAGCTGTTTTATCCGATACAACATCCATCGTCACTTTGAATGGTTGATGGTTCAGACGACGCTTGCGTGCAAGGAATACCATGTCACTAGTGGATTTTTTGAGTTCTTCGTCTGTCCATGTGACCGCATTAGTCATATCCATTAAGTAATCATCAAAGTAAGTTACAAGCTTGTCAACAATTACATTGTCGATTTTAACACCGGGGAAGTACAGATCTTCGTGAGTATAAGAAGGCAGACGCCTCTTGAAGAGAATGAGTAAGTTGCATATACGTTTTTGTAATTGGTAGAAGACTGGATCACGCAGGGCGGTTTGGTAGCTATCGAAGATGGAAGGCGTGACGAAGTACCTGCAACGCCGTAAATACAAAAGTAAGTTTCGCTTAATCTTAACATATTTTATCGTAAGATTCGGTGTACATAAAGTTTATGTAGTTTACTAAATACTTACGTGTCAGAAGATAACGTGTCAAGACCAATAACTGCCTTTATTAACACTAGCATGTAACGGTAAGCATCTACTTGAATTTTTGTCAAATCCATCTTTTCAATAGTGCCATATACAAGCTTCCCAAGAACTTCTATGTCCTTAGATTTGGTTAAGTCAAGTCGGATGCCATTAATCTGTAAAAAATGTATATTAATATTATATTCATTGGATATACTTAAGAAAATGTTACGAAATATACAACAATAAAAAATTTAAGAACCTCAATATATCCTTTCATGATTGCTTCAGTAATTATTCTTTCATAGTCTTGTACCAGTGTAGTGATGCCTACGTCGTTTTGTCCTACTACTACTTGGTTGTTAAGCCTGACGGGTAATTGTACACCATTGTGAAGGATCATCCAAGGCCAATATCCCTTCCTTAATACATTATTCCATGAAAATTCAACTATTTCACCAAGACCGTTAGACAGACGTTCTAGATAGTATCTAGCTAAAATCTGTTGGTAGACGTAGAAAGTCAGCTCCCAACGTCTCATCATCATCTTGTTGGACATTATATCGTCTTTCATCCAGAAAGGAAAATCAATATGGAAGTAGTAGTAGTAAGTGTTAAGATCAATATCCTCCGTAAAGTACCTGAGTTTGTCTTCATCATTTAAGTAAACTCGCGTATCATACACGTTCTCATCGATAATGTATATTTCTTTGTCAGTTTTCTTAATGCCGTAGAAATCACACAGTTTCATATCCAGAAGGCCCTTCTTCATTTTAAGGAGGTAAGCCTTTTGAATAACATCAGCACGGACGAAGTAGAATGGGTAGATTTCATAAGGAGGAGGAAGAATAATTCCTCTGCAGTCCTCACGATGTCTTACGGCGACCGTAAGAGCATATACGAACATACCCTCGTTAAGGTAGAGACGCATCCAGCAAGCGGTTTTGATAAAGGTGGTGAAGTCCTTAGCGTAGTAGAGCATATGGAACATCGTAACTACTTCTTTCATTTGGCGATCGATGTGGATTGTGAAAACTTCACCACGAGGCAAGAAGCCAACTTTCAAGTTATCCAGGAATACTTTGACGACATCTTGTTTCTGTAATAAGATAACTTGTTATTTTAGAAAGATTTTCATTTTACAAAATTTAATTTAGGGGTAAAAAAATATGTTTTCAACTTACAACATAAAGATCAAGATTTGTTTCGATTTTGAAGTTTTTGCCGAAGTCTTCAACGTCCTTGTACATGACTGGTCCCATCACATTATTAAGCAGTTTAAGGATGAAGAACTGCTTTTGCTTGACATCCATATCCACTGAAGAAAAGAATATATTTTTCAATGACGATAGAAAGGAATATTTAATTGCTTATATTACATAATATAATTTTTTATATATTTTCTTCTTTCTCCTTCATGAAATTGTACATTTTACAATTATAATGTTTTAGTTAAAAATATACTTAACTGTAATTTACATTCTAAAAATAAACTAGAGACATAATTAAAAAAAAACTGCCAATCTTACCGATAGTTTCATCGGTGACATCGGGACGGGCTGCGGCAAGAGCCGCCAACCCTAGGACCAAGCACACTACTGCCTTCATAGTGATGCTGACGAACTGTGCTGCTCCAATGAAGAAGACCTATTAAATACCTTTGTATACTGACCCTGCTTGACATTAACGATCGTAAGTTTTTAGATAATACATTAATTTACTCATCTTAAAGAGTGCTGATAAGTTATCATTGGAAGAAAGTAGCTTCTTCGTGCATTAATAGCATTTATTTTTATGATCAAACTTGCATCTCTCATTTTAATTTTTATTAGGGAACGTAGAAATTAAGTGATTTTCCAGTTTAGTTTCCTCTCTAAAACTTACCCTATGAAACGATATATGTTATTCGATTTCGATCGATTCGATTTCGATTCGATTCGAATATTTTTAATTTTAACAAGTGGAGCATATAGAACGTCTCGATTTTGGGCCGGAGTCAAAGAAAGGAGTGTCTTGATGCAATCTCTATTTCTCTCTCTCTCTGTCTATCCTGTAATGCGAAACAAAGCGAATAAGAAAAAAAAAGATTGCCTTATTTTATATATTTAATTAAATTATAAAAAAATTAAAAAGCAACTAATAATAGATCACTTCAATATAAAAACTGAAACTTAAAGTAAAACGCATACTGAAACTGCAACTGGAAAACCTGCTACGGATTTCACCTAAAACCTGAAACATTGTCTGAAAAATGTCGACTCGCGCTTGTCCGGTTTTTTTTAGCTTTACGTTATAGTAATGCACACAGCAAAGTAGGCAGGGTAGGATGCGTGGTGATTCAACGCCGCGCTTTTGCTTCGAGGCTGGAGATCGAACCCACAACCGGGTTTACAGTCACGCACTTCTTCTCCTGCGCCACGACTGAAATCTACAATCGATATTCATCAATATCATTTAAATTATTATATGGATTACAAAAAAAAAATTAAATATAGTACGATAAGCAGAGAAGACCTAGCACGTATACCTCTGTTTTCCACTTTTCACCCATTATCCAAGATGTGTTGGGTGCCAGAAATTAACGCTTTCTTATTATTGTTTTACTAGCGGACGCGCGCAGCTTCGCTTGCGTATTTAAGGGTGAATTCTAATAACCCATGAAACATGTGTTCAATGAAATATTTTTAAGAGTCTAAATTTCAAATTTTATAAAAATCGGTGGCGATTTAAAGATTTTTCCATACAAACTTTCAACCCCTTATTTGCACCCTTAGGGGGAGAATTCTAGAAAACGATGAAACACGTGTTCAATTAAATACTTTTAAAAATCTAAATTTCAAATTTTATAAAAATCGGTACCGATTTAAATTGTTTTCCATACAAACTTTGAACCCATATTTCACCCCTTTAGGGTTAAAATTTTTCAAAATCCCTTTTTAATGGATGTCCAGATTACGAAAGTAAACTTTTGTCCAAATTTCAAGTTTCTACGCACAGCGGTTACGGCTGTGCGTGCATCTTACCTCAGTCAGTGAGGACAAGTCCTTTTTATTATTATTAGATAACCACAGCGAGAATCGAACGCACAACCGTACAGCCATATACTGTGCAGCCCAAATGAACTAGTTTACGGTGTTAAATATTAAATAAGTCTGAAAATTAAATTAAGAAAAAAAAATTTAAAACATGTTTTATCTTTTAATTTTTTTTTTTNATTATAATATTTTTTTATCGAAAACAATGTTACTGATAAATGCACTAGTAACTGTATATGACGTACCTTTTGTTTGTTATTAATGCAGAAAATAAAAACAAAATAAATGTATTGTTATCGAGTTCAGAGAGAAAAACATCATATAGAACTTACACTGTATATAATACTAGAGGGCGCGCGCAGCTTCGCCTGCTTATTTGCATGAGGTGAATTCTAAAAATCTTGCTTGATGGTTCATCTTGAATGTGACTTATCTATTCCTATCTTTCCTATCTATTTTCCCAATTATAATTAGACGTCTCCTCGCTGTGCGTTCTCTATCGCATTTTTCATGGTGAGTGTTCTAAGGAACTGTTCGACCTGTTACCTGCCGCTGAAACTTCCAACCGCACAGTACGTCACAAACTTAAATACCATCCACACCACCTGGATACGTGGCACTCCACTACTGTGCGGTTTCGTAGAAATTTCCTTCCACGCGCCACCGAACTGTGGAATGGCCTACCCGCGGCAGTGTTTCCAGGTCGGTACGATATGGGTACCTTCAAGAAGCGCGTCTATCTCTACCGGAAATGCCGGCAACGCACCTGTAGCTCCTCCGGTGCTGCACGGGGTCGTGGGCGGCGGTGATCATCATCAGGTGACCCGAACGTTCGTTTGCCTTGTCCTTTTTCCATAAAAAAAAAAAATAGATTTTCCAAACTGTCATGGATCCGGCCCTGAAGTAGATTACCGTTAAAAGCAATTTCAGATCAATTTTGTATCTAAGATCTTTTTTTACTTTTCTGCAATTATTATACTTTTGTTGTGCGATAGTAAAAGTTCACAGTTTAATATCTTTTTGTCTTAATAACACAAATATTTAGATAATTTAAATAAATAATTTAAGATCGTCATAAGTTTGACGTTAATTATTTACTGATATTCTCAAACACTCTCAAAGGTGAAAGTAACTTAGTAACAAATTACCTTCTTTAATATATTAACGAGATAAGCAAAGGTAATCACTGTACACAGTACTGGTGTTGACTTTTTCAGATAATAAACATTATCTAACGGAACGTACTTTATCAGACTAGGGAAACTCAGCTTCACGCTGTATCCCGCATACATCAGGATAGGCAGAGTGAACCTAGTGTTTAGACACTCTGTTCCCCGCTTTCCGTCGAATTCTAGAGGTATTGCGTCTTGAGTGGTGAAACTCAACACCGAGTAGGGAAACTCGTTACAATGCTTGTACAATTTTTTATATTTAAAAACTAGGGATCGTTTCTAACTCGTTAATAAATATAAAAGAATTATGCAAGCTGGAATCAAACCCAAAATAATTATGTGTCGTCAAACACTTCCTAATTTTATCACCAATAAATACCTTTAAGAATTATTTTTTTAACAAAAAACATACAAGAAAGACTTGTACATCCATTAAAGTATGTTTTTCTAACCATCTACGGAGTAGGCGACATTTTCATCATAATATTATTAAGTTAAACATATCGTACGAGTTGCGGGTGATGCTAGAGGAAATTAAATTGAAGTGATATTGCCAGTACTATACTGGTAATAGCATAGAGTCATTCATTCCCCATTTTCTGCTGAATTCTGGATTGGTTGTGTTGAGTAGCGGATCTTAACGCCGCGCTTAGCCTCGACACTAGAACGAAGAAAAGAAAATATTTTATATTTAATTTCTTCGGATGGGAATCGAACCCACAACCTGTCGCGTTTACAGTCACACTTACGTGCCCACGACTAGCCTCAGCAGCCTCTAAGTCTGTTGTTTGAAGTCTGTTGAGTTTCGCCACTCAACAAGAAGCGTCTCGAAGCTGGAGCGATAAGTGGAGGATGGAGAATTTTAACACTGGATCTCCAATTCCTACCCTAAAAAAAACCACAAAATCGAAGGGTCACTCACTCATCACGAAATCTCAGAAACTACATGTGCTAGCAATCTCAAATTTTGCATAGTAGTTATTTATAGGACGTAGGTGCTCGCTAAGACGGGAATTTGCAATATTCGACTTCTAAGGGGTTGTTTTTGGGGTTGAAAGTTTGTATGAAACTTCGTTACTACAAATGCTAGGAGTCTCAAATTTTGCATGGACGTCACTTATAGGACGTAGGTACTCATGGAGACAGAAATTAATAACGTAGTTCACGCAGGCGAAGCCGCGGGCGGGCCGCTAGTAATGTATGTTATTATGCAACTATAAACAAAACAACGCTTTACAAAGTAAGGTAAAATTAAAATAGCATACGGCTTAGTGATTACGGTTGTTGCACTTGACTTAAAGTCATCGATATGTTCGAATCTTATCCATATTATTAGGTCGTCACATTAAACCCTGTGACCTATAAATCAATAGCTGTTATAATTTTTCATAATATAGCAATTGAATTGTAAACTTCTTTCCTTCGCTTCACGCCGTATCCCTCATATGGCAGCAGAGATAATCAGATGGTTCCCCACTTTCCACCAAAATCCGGAGGCATTGCGTGTTGAGTGGTAGAAAGTATAAATTTAAATAAATATTTCATTTCCCCGAGTGGGGATCGAACCCGCTATCAGTCGCGTTTACAGACACCAAGGCAAAAGCCTGGCGTTGAGTTCCGCCACTCAACACGCATTGCTTGTAGAATTCGGTGGATAATGGGGAACGGAGTGTCTTAACACTAGACAGAGGGCTAAAAAATTAACTAGGCACAGCAAAGTTTTAAATGTGGTTATTCATAAGTTTTATTATTAAGTAGCGCGATTTGAACCCGTATCTCTTTCCAAACGATCTCACCACTAAACCATACGTTGTCTAGCGCCTCTTCGACGGTTTCCAAGGGGCGTAGCTTTAAATTCCGTAATGTTAAAAAAAATTATACGACTTCTCAAATGATTATTTTTCTTACTTAAATATGGAATAACACTAAAAAATTGAAAAATAAACATAAGAAAAGTCGTAGTAATAATTTAACATTTTTTTTATATTCCTTTCGGGAACGATAACACTATAAAGATGTTTACTTTAATTTATTAATGAGAAGAATATGTAACGGCTTACTTGAATGTTGGCACAGATTCTTTACTTTACCCTGGAGAGCTAAGGCAAATACAAAAAAATTTTTTTTTTCAGCCCCTGTATCCCGCATATAGAAGGATAGGCAAAGGGAACCTAGTGTCACCGTTCTCCACTTTTCGGGTAATTTTTAGGTATTGCGTGTGGAGTGATGGAACTCAACACCGCGCACAACCTTCTTACTAGAGAGAAATGAAAATATTAATAAATACTTCTCTCTCTCTTCTCCCCTCTCTTTCTCTTTCCCCGAGTGGGGATCGAATCCACAACCGTCACGTTTACATTCACACATTTGAGCCACTGAATCCTGCGAGACGGCCTCAAAATTAGTTTTAAAGTAATTTTCAAGAAGCTTGCGATGCTAATAACATTACTCTAGCGTTCATATAATAGAAGCTACTTGTGAAAGACAGTATAATTTTAGTACATTTGTGTGGCACTCGATATTGCAGTTGCAAGTAATATAATTTATAATTATATCACCAATATTGTATTAAAAGGGTCAGGTCGGAACCTGCTCTTACTTTGAACTTGGAAATTAAATTATCTGATGAAAAGGATGGCAGCAACTAATGGCGAAACCCCATTAGTTGCTGCCATCCATTTCACGTTTGTTCACGATTTTTATAGATTGACTAGCGGACGCGCGCAGCTTCGCTTGCTTATTTAGGAGTGAATTCTAATACACCATGAAACATGTGTTCAATGAAATATTTTTAAAAGTCTAAATTTCAAGTTTTATAAAAATCGGTGGTGATTTAAAGATTTTTCCATACAAACTTTCAACCCCTATTTCACCCCTTTAAGGTTAAAATTTTTCACAATCCCTTCTTAGTGGATGTCCAGATTACGAAAGTAAACTTTTTTCCAAATTTAACGTTTCCTCCATCAGCGGTTACGGCTGTACGTGCGTCTTACCTCAGTCAGTGAGGACAAGTCCTTTTATATATATAGATAATAATTATATTTGTAGATTTTTATTCCGTTTCACGCTCGCATATAGCAGGGTAGACTAAAAGAACTTAGTGCTAAGACATTACGTTTCCCAATTTCCGCCGAATTTTCCGTGACATAGCAGGCGAACGCCGGGATTTTTAACAGTCGAATGATATCCCACAGCCGCCATGATTATTTTTTTATGTCACCTATCTAAGAACACTTGGGCTGCTAATCTCAATTATGTAAATCCGTTCAGCGGTTCTGCAGATATGAGGTAAAACATGTGAGGAAATACATAACCCTTCCTTAGCAGTCGGAAAATATATGAAAAAACAGTTGTTGAAACACAATGTGTTGATAAAATCCATTCTTTTCAATTTCCACATTTATAATATTATACTGCGTAGGATGCAGAATCTAAAAATATATATTTCGACTCCTAATAATGATTATTTTAAATTTTATATTTTTTTATAATGTATTCTTCAATGTATATAATTTTCTTGGTGGTGCTGGAGCGACTATAAGGAAATGGCACCACATCCTTTACGTGGTATTCTTCAACAAATATTTTAGCCTCATGAGAAATATGTGGAGATATTTCAGCTCCGTAGTAACATAACTGAAGTCATGTTCTTTAATGTAAAACTTTAGCCTTAGCTGGTACCTAAGCTTATTCTCCCGGGATAAATGAGAACCTGAATAACTCTGCTCCTTTAACTAAACTTTTTAGCTTAGAATTTTATGAAGTAACACACTCGAGTTGCCGTCAATATAAAGGGGTTTAAATGACAAAGCGCTAGAAGAAAAGTTTCTAGAATTTACAACATTATGAAAATTTTGAATTAGCGTCTTCGTTGAGCTCGATTTTACATTGTTTTAATGTTCGCGATGATGATATCTATTTTGGGCATTTTTAGATTTTCTATTTATATGATACTAGTGGGCCCGAACACGGCTACGCCCGCTAAAACTATACGAATATTTATTAAATATATTTATGAAATTATTTTCAGTTTTCAATAGAGAGATGCGTTAAGCAAGCTCATTTTGGGTGACGTTTTCTAACAACAAACTTTGCAAATCGTTGC
>JAKRZM010000018.1:0-22906 GCA_036379175.1 Heliconius cydno galanthus | reverse complement strand
ATGTTATAAAAAAATCACGTCCATAGTTAAAGGTTAAAACAACACAAACACAAAAAGGTTTAACGCACCTGAGTATCCACAAAACGCCATTGAATCCCCATTCGTTCTCTTTCTATTTCATTCACCAGACGCCGGTGCCGGTGAGTCGAACTCGAACGTAAAACGTTCGTTCTCGACAGTCGCGGTTTGGCCGTCGCGTCGAATGTTTCGCGCATGCGTAATAATAAAACCGACAACGAACTGACATTTCGAACGTAAATAAACAGTGTTTAAAGTAAATTATTTCGTGATAGTGTATTATTAATATATTATTGGGATATTTATATTGATAATAACTTTCTAGTGCCAAAAAGTGCAACGAATTTACAAGTAAGTACCTGTTTTTTTTTCGCGACGCATCGATTTTGCAACGTGCATCGTTCAGATTTATTGTTTTTATTGAATTATTGTTAGGTTTTTGTGTGTTCTCGTTGTTTATATTTCTGAATTGTAATAGAAATGTTTAATTGTTTTTTTGTTTACCCATATGACAGTGTATTAATTTATAAAACAGATTATTTTGAAATATTAGACTGAGTTATTACAAATAAAGGAAATTAGGGTTATAAAAATATTTATTCCAATCTACTTTTAATACGTTCTTATTATTTTACTTATTTGTTTTACGACTTACCTTTGTGCATTAATAAAAAGTACAAATACGAATACAGTAATCGCTCTACACGTGTTTTAAATAAGAACTGAAACAATGCTATTTTACTTTTTATTGTCTAGATGTTATTACCTGACCTAGAATATAACTTATATCATAATAAATAATAAATATATGTTATTTTAAGTCTCTTTATACTATATTTATTCCTACTAATCGCACAATATCCAAGTTTGTAACGATAATTAGGTATTTACATGCGGTCAGTGAACTCTAGTCTTGAGCCAAAGATAGACGCCAACATCTAACATCTAATCTGTTTAATACTAAAACGTTTTTAACGCTGTTACTAATTAAATTCTGAAATGCCTATGATTTTCTTATCGTGTTATCACAAATATTCGTAGATCGCCATTATCCAGTAGTTTTTAGATGGATTGTTCAGTACAAAATAGCGTACAAAAAATGGATACAATACAAATATTCTGAGGCCTAAGTGAAATTTTAAATAGCATCAATTTAAAAGGTAGTTTAAGTAAACTATTTTTTTCTTAATATTTCATAATTTCTTGTTAGATTATTATTATGTAAATGTAAATTGCATTATATTTTAAATATACAATTCATTTTTCATGTACACAATTACATGTACATTTAACGTGTATAATATATTAGTAATTTAAGAAGGGTTGCGTACTATAATAAAAATTATTCACGCATAAGGATCAACCAGGCTAGGGTACATTTATTTCGTGTTATCGACAGTTTAATGAAGTAGTACCGTTTATAATATTTATTTAACTAAAATAGGTAGTTTTTTCAATAAACAGAATCAATTTTCTTAACATTTTAGTTGTTAACAGCTCTTAATCCTCAAATATCTTAAAACTTTTAATCTTTAAGTTCAAATTTCAATATTAATATATTTAAAAATTACATTATGAACGAAAGTCGTTAAATAATTTCTAGATACTGGTCTTATTTGTCATAGGTCATTGCATCATAGATAATTATAACTAATTAGTATGACAATTTGTTTCTCTGGTAAAGCTTGTGTAATGTTAATGTTATAGTTGGAGCTAATGGAACTTTTTTGATATAACTTTATTAGTTATCTTTAATGTTAAATATGGTTTTAACAGTCTTTTAATGCTAAACTTTTTAGATTTTCATTTGTTCATAGTTTTCGAGGCCGTCGTAGGTGCACTAGTGTATGATTGTAAACGCGACAGTAGTGTGTTCGATTCTCACTCGAGATAATTAAATATTTAATATTTTTATTTAGTCACTCCGGTAACTAAGTACGGTGCGGCGTTGAGTTGCGCCGCTCAAGACGCAATGCCTCAAGAATTCGACAGAAAGTGGGGAAAAGAAGGAATTGTCTGAATGGGGAATGGAGTGTTTTAACTCAGCTTGTCAGGTTTCATCTGCCTACCTTGCTATATACGGGATACAGCATGAAGCTAAAAAAAAATCACAATTTAATTATCTACTACAAGTTAAGAAGGAAAATATATGTAAAAAAAATATATAATAAAAATCTTTTAATAACTTTAAATCAAATATATAAAACTATATAATAAAACAACATACTGTCCCGTTACACCGCAGCCTTACAAATTAGAAGACATTTATTAATTTTGTTAGAATACCTTCGCTAGAGAATCGCGAAAATCTTTCAACACCGCCGCTACTCGGGAATGGCTGGCATACCTGCTAACCTATACGTAGACTCGCATTCCTTCTAAATTAACACGATTAAAACTCATGGGAAGTTCTCTTTAGAAAAGCAAAATAAAATAAAATCGAACCAGTTAACCAATTGACGTTAATTGATAAACCAACGAGGTGTACGTTTTTTTGTAAAGAGATTTCTTCAAATTTGCATTTTTTAGCCATTTGGTGGTATCTTAGATCCGATATATATATAGACGGTATATAGACGGTAGTGATGTTCCGTTGAAACAAGAAGTAACTTAAGTTAAAAATGATTTAACTTAAAACTAGTTCCCAAAGGTAATATCCATAGAAAAATATTTACAAAGGAATTAAAAAAAAGTTAACAAGTATAATTATTATTTGAGATAGGTTTTGAGATGAAGATTTTCGTTTTGTGTTATTAAGTTCAGTAATTATCCAGTTAAAGTCGCGGATGTGTCGCGTACGCTAGCTAGATAAGCTAAATACTAACTTCCTGTAATGTAGGGTGTCCACAAATTACTTGGAAGCAAAGAAATTGATGTAAATATATGTTTTTATATGGCGAAGCTAGTACAGTTTTACTTATATATTTTTAAATGTGATTTAAAAGAATAAAACTCATTTCCTTTCTATTTATTTCATCTAATTTTCTACAAGACAGATGTTTCTCTTCTATTATTCTCTTTAATGATCTCTTAGAGTCCATTAAGAAGAATGAAACATTTATTTTTTATGAAACCTAATTTTGCAAATTAACTATTATTATAGATTATTATCGAATTATAGATTAAAAAAAAAACAGTTGATAATTCCAAAAATAAAATCTAAAAAAAATATGTAAATGATAGCCACAGTAACATCAGTGGCGTTGACTCCACTAGTTATTGCCGCGGCCTCGACCCCTATGAGACCACGTATTTTTAGATTTCATCGCCTTCCTAACACAACTAGTATAGAGAGTGACTCACGGTGGGAAGTAATGCGAACTCTGCCTTCGTGAAAACATTATTACACTTTTAAAACGATTTTCTTGAAAGCATACCACTTAGGAATACTGGAAAATATATGATTTATTACTCACTAAGGTAGTGTTTCGCTCGCGGCTTCACTCGTGTGGCTTATATATCTCGTTATATTTTAGCATATTAAACTATACATATGTTTTACAACAACGTTACTTACCACTCTTTGATATTTATGACTTTAATCTATACTTATTATTATAAAACTAAAGTGTTTGTTTGGTTAAACTCGCTGATCTCAGAACCTTATTCAATGAATTCAGGCTTAAGATTATTCATTGATTGAGGAAAGCTAAATTATTTTACATCGTTTGGATTGAACCCACTGCACCTGCGGTTGCCTCTGCGCACTTAGAATGTGTACCTATGACACATATTGCATGTGTCATACACAATTACACACTCCTTGTCATTCAGGTAAGTTAGGTAAAAACTAATTTAATATCAACTATAGTACGTATATGTAAAACTTATTCTTAAATCACTATATTAGTGAAAACCGCATTGCGATTTTATTTTATATCCGTTTATATCCTATCCTTTTATTTTATATCAGCGACGGTTGTAGGTTCGACTCCCATTCGGGGAGTGAAATATTTAATATTCTCATTTCAACGCTCTGGTCCACCACCACTAAACACGGAATGTCTCGAGGAGCAGATAGTGGGAAACGAAGTGTCTAAACACTAGGTTTCCTTTGCTTATCCCGCAAGAAGGTAATATACCTACATAGCCTTAAGTAAGTACCATCTGCCCTAAGAAATATGTAGGTACTGTACTGTACTGTTTCATCATACCAAACAAGTAAATACTTAGAGTTAGACTGTCTAAGAATATTTGCATGCTTTAAAGTTTCGCAAATGCCAAATAGCGATCTTTCCGCGGGTTTATTGACATTGTAAATATTTGGTCGTAAATGTTAACTCGTGTCTAAACGATGTTCAACAAAGACGTTGTTTCTTAACATATAAACAAACATACTTATTTAAATATAGATATACATATATGTATATGCATTTTTTTGTTATAATAATTTTCATTGCATAA
Organism: Heliconius cydno galanthus; assembly: GCA_036379175.1. Classification (NCBI taxonomy): domain Eukaryota; kingdom Metazoa; phylum Arthropoda; class Insecta; order Lepidoptera; family Nymphalidae; genus Heliconius; species Heliconius cydno. The sequence goes on along the minus strand of JAKRZM010000018.1, from coordinate 18,484 downwards.
TTAAGAAAGAGGTAATTAAGAATTTGTATAGTTTAGGCCGTCGTAGCTCAGTGACACAAGAGTGCGGCCGAAAACACTATGATTGTGTGTTCGATTCCTACTTGGAGGAATCAAATATTTTCTTATAACGAGGCATAGCGCAGCTTTGAGTTTTGTAACTCAATATACAATGCTTAAAAATACGACGGAAAGTGGAGAATGGAAGTATCTTAATGGGTTACCAAATTACTTAACACTAGATTCCCAGGTTCCCTCTTACTATATGCGGAATTCAATAGCATGAATCTAAAAAAAAAGATTAGGTACAATTAGATTTTTTAGTCTTTTAAAAGATTTTTTTTGTCTTTAGCAAATTAGTACATGTATGTACATATCAAAAATCGTCAACACGTCACGTCAACAAATAAATTCTGTTGCCAAAAAGCTGAGATAACATGTGCTTTTGATCTCTATAATCAAAATTACTTACTGCTCTTATTATATGATTTATTAGTCAATATTCACATTCATTTTATTAAGAGGACTGTACAGATAAGTACTTTCACGCATTTTCCCGCATAGCAGGATAGGGAAAGGGAAAGAACCTAGTATTGAGATACTCTGTTCTTTACTTCCCCAATTTGCGGAGATTTTGCATGTTACTAGCCAGCTGTAGTATTCAATTAATATTATCGACTTCGGAAATTAATTTCTATTTTTTCATAGTTCTTTAGTTAAACTTTGTAAGATTTTGTTTTATTGTAATTTTATAATATTTTTTATATAACTTACTTTATTTATAAATATTTCATTTATACTCTCTTATTACGTAAGAATAGAATTGACCTTATCGCGACCTATTAATCGATATCGAAAACAGTTAAGCAGCAACCATACTATCTGGAATAACGGCCTAATAAAATTTTAGTACCATATTGGTCAGGCATTTGCATTATATATACCTAATCATAATTTGACGCCGTCTATTTTATGGAAACAATAATAAATAATAATATCAAGAATTCAATCCAATTCAATTCAATTCAATTCAATAAATAATAATGATTTTAATATTACTGTTATTTGTAGCAGAAGCAAAGCGAAACTAGTCATATCTGAATCACTCTAATTTAAGCTTTCCTTTCATTCTTACCCGACTGCAGCGAGGATCAAAAGGATAGTGCGTAGTATGTATGTGTATGTTCGTTTCTTTGTTTCCTTAAAACTGTTAAACCAGTGCACCGATTTTGATAAATGACATATCTTTGGATTTGTCTTGTTTGCTATGTGTTACTAGATACATTTATTTAGTTAATGCAGTTTTTCGTTTAGTTCATAATTCAATTGTTATTTGCATACCAAATTTAGAATATCAATACAGCATTCTGGACAAAGCTCTAGAGTCTAGACGACTAGAAATATCTACATACATTGTAAATATAAACATTTACCCAAGAGGCATCTAAATCATTGCAGTAGTCAGACATACCCCAAATACGCTTTGAAATTAATTCAACAATTATTATATAATAATAAATTAAATTTTCTAATTTATCTATATTTATAGTACTAAAATGAGCTAACAAAGTATAAAGGAATTTCAAAAGATTCCCAGACGGGAGCTTATTTAGTACTAAACGTGGGAGTGGAAGAGGTGCTAAATGCCTACGGTTTCGCTTTTAAACAATAGTCAATATCTTATGTTGTATAATAAAAAGAGTTTTAAAAGTACTGCTGTCAAGACGGCGAGGTCGTCGTGGTCCAGGAGTATAAGCGTGTGACTGTAACGCGGGGTGTGGGTTCGATTCCTACTCGATGAAGATTATTCTTTAATGAATGAATAATGCATAAAATATTTATTTTATTATATAAGTTAATTTACATTTATTATTTGTTATCTATATATATAAAATCGAAAGGTCACTCACTCATCACGAAATCTCAGAAACTACATGTGCTAGGAATCTCAAATTTTGCATAGGAGTTACTTATAGGACGTAGGTGCTCACTAAGACGGGAATTTGCAATATTCGACTTCTAAAGGGTTGTTTTTGGTGTCGAAAGTTTGTATGAAACTTCGTTACTACAAATGCTAGGAGTGTCAAATTTTGCATAGACGTCACTAGGACGTAGTCATGGAGACAGAAATTAATAATAACATAACGTGGGTGAAACCGCGAGCGGGCCGCTAGTATAATATATTTCTATGTTATTTCAATTCGAATACAAAACAAGAGGTTATCATTCACGAGGGGCAAAGATAACAGATAATTAATTTACCAATAAGTCACTCCCAACGCTTATTGTTTTTGTTTTTGATCCGATGTCGAGACATAGCGCGGCGTTGAGTTCCGCTACTCAACACGATGGGAGAAAAAAAGCAACAATCTATAGTACAATAATAATTTTAAGATAAATCAAAATTAATTCCGAATAAAAGTCTTAATTAAGTAAGCAATAAAAGGATGTTGTTTTTTGAACCGTGAAAGATTGAGACATTGATAATAATAATGTACCGTTGCAATTTTTCGCTGTTTCCGCCTTCACATTCAAAATCGAGTTATTCTCACGAAATAATTACTTTAATTTTGGTAAACTTGCAAATTAATGTTATTGCAGCTTTTTTTTTAGTAATTTAGTCTAGCTATTTTGTGTTTGATGAGTTTTTAATTACTTATTTTTTTCCATGTCTATGAATTGTAATTTAGATTTGTATTGTATATTGTAATTTACTGTTTGGTCTTTTCCGATGGTGAGAGGTTAGGGCACATTGTTAGTTAAAGTTGGAATTTAATAAAAACCATAGCTTTGGGGTTTTTACAAATTATTTACGTTTATTGTTAAGAGGGAAGAAATAAAAATATTAATGAATTATTCATTCACCCGAACGAGGATCGAACCTACAACCGTCAAACTCGTGTGCGCTATCACGGAATCACACATAATTTTATAAGAATAAGAATTTATCTGTAGAAATAGATTTTTAATACGGTTGTCGCCACTTTTACATCACAGTTTTGAAGTAGATCAATAATTGTTATAATTATATTATGTATTCATTTTATATAGATTCCTAAACATATTCTTATAAAAGATGGACGTTACACATTTAAAAATACCGATCTATCTAAAACAGTTTCGCCCGAGTGCCGTACAATAAACGCACCAATAAATCAACGAGCAATGAGAGCATTACTCAGATGTTATCTTATATTAGTCATCTGTAATTTTATTACTTGTCTTAGAGGACATGTCGTGACAGGTCGAGGCGGGCATGAATTTGAACGATCTTGTATCCATTTGTTAAACGTATGCTATGCTCTTATTTAATTGTTTGGGTTTGAGTAATTAGTTTAATGAATCGTGGTGGTATGCTATGGGATGGATGATGACACAAAAATAATAAATTATTTGTATTCTTGATTTATGATTCTACGACATTAAATTCAGTAGATTCTAGAAGAAATTTAATACTATCTATTAAATATGATTTGAAAGGAAATACTTATTAACTTGCACTATATCTCGAGATGAGTTGCCTCTGATTCATACCTGATTGGTTAAGTGGAAACTGGTCATAATTGCGACTCACCTAATTCTTAACCTCCTTTAATAATAAAATAAATAAAATAAAACAATAATATATAATTTATTTATAAATTCTTTGCATTCTAACAAAGAGGACAGTCTTGGCGCAGGAGCACAGTGTCACTGTAAATGCAGGTTGTGAGTTCTATTCCCACTCAAGTAAATAATATATTTAATATTTGTTTTTATTATTATTATTATTTATTATAAGCTTTATTTTAAGATTTAATCTACATCAGTAATTACACTAACGTACGTATATGGTTGTTAGAAACTATGAAAAACATATAAACCTACCAATTACGTTAGCATTTAAGAACGAGAAAAGATGTATCAATCATCTTCAATAATGTATGAATGAAAATGAGCCTATTTAAAAGGTAGCTCGTGCTATTTGAAAAAAAAACCCTATATCTTTCTCCATAGCGTTTAATATTCAGGTATCATTAGTCTCTAGTGAAGGTAGAAGCAAAAAGTATGGATGCTATGGATTGCTCAGCACATAATGACCCCTTGTAGCTGAACACCGGATATCCTCCACATATGTTTTAGACAACAAAAACTGGGCTTACTTTTTACATAGCTACCGTTCGTACTCTGTTTTACCCTTAGGGAGAGTTCGCGTGCCGAAAATTGCTCGCCAAGGAAATATCGTATAATTTGCAATTTTACTAATAGTTCAGTTTTGGTAATTTTCGTGAATGAAAATTTTAGTTTTTTTGTTTTGTTTGTTAATTTTAAATTTTGGAGTGTATATCGCTATAGGTGCACTTCATAATTGAATAAAATTTTATTTATTTTAGCTTTATGCGTTTTTAATTCGTGGCGGAACTCAACACTGCGCTTTGCCTTGAGACCAGAGTGAAGAAATGAAAATGTTAAATATTTCACTTCAGTTTTCTTAAAAGTAAATTTTATTTATTTTGAAATAGTTACTAATTTTCTATACATACATCTAATTGTTACATTATTTCCTATATTGTAACAAAAGGCTGTAATTACCAAATAAGTAACGACGGATGTTTCTTTAGAACTTGAATTAAAAGATAATAAGTGAAGTTTCGACAAAGCAGACGATCGAAATTAATAAGCTTGTATTAGAATCAAGCATGCCCAATTTTAAATAATAGCCTTACTGGATTTTTAGAGTTCTGTGGTCTATGTAAATTGAGGATTTTATTAAATAATATAATCATCATCATCATCATCATCATCATCAGCCTGTCCTCGTCCAAATAATATAGTAGATTCGATTCCCACTCGAGGAAATGAAAAATTGGTGTCTTCCATTACTTTTTTACACTACCTATAATATTAATAGAGCAAATTTTTAATCAAAATATTCTTGTCTTGTTTAAACGACATTAACATGTTTTCCAAACAAATATAATATCGTAGTTAAATTTTTAACACCTAAGTTAGAAATTCGACGGGACCCTCTTTAACCGGTTATTTTTTACAACACCAAGAGGCAGGTTAACCGTCGGTCAAATTGGAGTTGATGATAAATGATTGCTGAGATTCAATATAATGGGAGACTGACGGCTTCCAACTGCTTCCATATAACTTTTGTTTTATTTGAAGTGTTCTACGTAGTGAAATGTGTAATTATTCTTGTTTACCAATCGGAAATGTTAGCACGAGCGTGATGAAAACGCGATAGATTGTGGATTCGATTCCCACTCGAGGACATGAGATATTTTCATTTCCTAGCTCTTTTCTTCCGCGGATAGGAACGGAAGTGTCTTGATGGGAACGGAGTGCCTTAACACTATACTCCCAGGTTCCTTCTGCCATGCTCTGCTATGTGCGGGATATAGCGTAAAGCTAAAAAATAATAATAATAATAGCAACTTGATATTACTGTAGGTTTGAAGTAGAATTGAATAGAATTGCATAGTTTATTGTTATTTAAATAGGAGTTTCGTTCCTTCTTGGCATCACTTATAATAGAATAACTAAAACTTTAAAGGACAATGATATATTTTTCTTCTATTATACCACTGACGACTTTTCACTTACAGTATTCTTAGTTCTTTATATCACACTACTATAAGCTGGTATAACAATGAAGAATACAAAATATTTTTTAATAGTAAATTATTAATATAATTAAGTTATTATATTTTTTTATAATATGTATTGTATTAATATTAATTAAAATTCAGAATGCATATATTTGAGATTATTATATAATGAATACATGTTTATTTATAATTTAATACAGTATATAAAAAAAATACTAAAAATTATCATTTATATGGAAAAACTTCTCGATTGACATAAATTTTATAGATAAATAATATTTAATTCAAATTAATAATTCCAAAGCAATATGTTTACACGAATTGTTTTTTATTTCGCTTAGGTATCCATAGGTAACGGCCGCGGTACCTGCACGGCATTCATTACGGATTCTCTTCTAACGTAAGGTTTATGCAAATTAAAAGCTACCGTACGATCACAGAATAATGGATAATAAGAATAATTCTACATTCCTTCAGATACTTTTATAGAACTAATGGTATTCGAATGCTTTTGTACATAGAAATGACGCTTTTACCAACACGAGTGGATAAAAGGTTAAAGTAGTTTAACTTTGAGGTAATAAATAGGTCATTGAAAAATGGGGAACAGAGAGTATTAACACTAAGAAAAAAAACCATAAATTATTAGCAAATTTTCATAGCTTTATAGTATTACAATATGCTATTAGCATATGAGTAATACGAGTTCGAATTCACGGAAATCTTTTAAAGTAAAATAATTAGCATACCGTGGATAACGCGAGGCGTGAATTAAGGCCTCATTTGGAGGTAAGGAGTACCTATTTGCAAGGAATTCTGCGCGCTCTTGGATAAAGGAAACGAAGACCATCTTTAAAAGAGACTAATATGTATTACATATATGTATATATGCCATCGTGGTTTGGGTTCGATTCCCACTCGGGGAAATGAATATTGTTTATTAATATTAATATTTTCGTCTTAATACATATTAATATTGGCGAACAGTATGGCACGATGTCTCTTAACACTCGGTTCCTTTTACTTCTTGCTATGCGTGAAATAACATTCAGTGAAAATATAAAAATCAATTGAAAATTGCACTTAAATATTAGAAAGTTTTTTTCTTATATAAATTAAACTAGTAAATAAAACTTTATAGAGACGTTACATACTGTTTGAACCAAGTCTATAGGTAGGTAAAAGTATTTTTTTATTTTTTTTTACAAAGGCAATGCGCCATTGTTATTTCGTATGTGTAGTAGTGGGCGCTTGAATGTCGGCAAAGCGATTTTATCTTTTTGTAGGTAACTAGAAAAATTAAGTTTTAAATTTAAATTATTATAAGTAAGCGATGTAGTGAAGCTGACTTAACTTTAAAAGTCACCGAAATATTTAGATATACTCTAATTTGTTGAAAAAACTGCTATAATATTAGGTTTCGTCATTATCTCATTTTTTATAAGGGTACTCCTTAGAATCGTATTTTTACTCCAAATTTTTATCTTTTAATTTATATCCATTAATAGTTATTAAATAAAAAATCTATCTAAAATAAAAAAAAATACATATTTTTTGTAACAGATAAAGAAATAAACTGACAGAAAGGAAGCAAGTGGAAGTGGAACTCGTTGCTTGAGTTTGTTGACTGATCTGCCGAACTGGTTATGATGTAACAATGCGACCGGATTTAAAGCGACATATCTAGAATTAATGGGTTATTTATTATTTGTTTGTGTTTTTATGGTACTTCAATTATCTGGTAATTTGCAATTATTAAATATAGTTTTATATACGTGTAGTGTGACTATAAACGCGGCAGATAGTGGGTTCAATTCCCACTCGAGGAAATTAAGTTTTTAATATTATAATTTTTTGGCTCTGGTGTCGAGGTGAAACGCGGCGTTGAGTCCACCACTCAACACAAATTGTTTCCATAATTAGCCGGAAAGTTGGAAATGGACTTTTTTAAAACTAGACTCCCTCTGTCTACCCTACTGCATCCAGGTTACAGCATGTTTTTTGTCTAAATACTATGTGTAATTAAAAAATAACAGCTCTTGGTTCTCAATAAATGTTTAGTAAGTAAAGTTAACTGACGGATTTATATGAAAAAGTGTACGAAATTCTAAATTTCAAACAATTGTATATTGTACAGGCCGCCATTCACCAGTCCTCTTCGAAAACTGGCAACACTACTGACAGGTGTGTTCCCGTCGTGCCCCTTTTTTCAACGTCCGTTTTCGTACATCGAACTCAACTTAAAAAAAGCTGAAGAACCAAAACAAATATATTCAAATATTTACTTTATTCCCCAGCAAATAAGGCTTAAGTTTCCATATATTAAATTTAGAGCGATATAAGCGTAACAATGAATGGATCGTTTCCCATACAATATGTTACAACGGTTAAATATACTGGTCGATGTAAAAAGGGTTCTAAAAATGTTAACTCTGGTTCTACATTTGCTTACTAAATCATTTTGTACTGGCAATGTTGTTTTTGATTCATTTTAGGATATCGTATATTTGGGATCAAGGCTAATACTTATTTAGGGGTAGCTTGAAATAATAATGTGGCTTATTTGTTCCTAATAAATAATATTTATAGGAATTGCTTAAAATAATATTAGGTTAAATTAATTTGATCCACTACTGGATAGTAAATTTCAAAATTTATTTAGTTAACAGGAACAGATAACTTTAAGTTGATCTAATAATGTCTGTCTTAACATTAGGCTCGCTACCTACCCTTTTATTTACGGGATACAGCGTGAAAGTGAAAAAAAAAAAAAATAAAGCATTTTAGAGCACTTTAAAGCATTCTCTGCATTAAGGTCATACCAAAATCTCTGCTAATTTGCAGTAGGTAAAATATTACCCAGCATATGAACTAATTTGTAACAATCGAAATGAAAGCTGATACTCTATTCATAATTTCTTTTAAACAGTTTCCCAAGGCTTCGTTCTTGACTCCGAGAGTATCGATTTTTCATACATTTATTTCTTCCGATTATGATTCTCACGTTACCACCACCGAGGTTTCTTGGTAAATTGATTTGTGAGACGTTATCTTTATTAGAAAATACTGAGGTGATAGGCGGTAATATGAGTGTCGTTTGCATAATAATCCATCGTTAGTAGTAGGTAATCAGTGATTTTTATGGTTTTTTTATCAAAAGATAACTTGTTTATTCGGTTTCTTTATTATCCATATATTTTTTTTCAACGCCGCAGTTTAGTTTCTTACTAGAACGAGGAAAAATAATAAATATTTCAATCCTCGATTGGGAATCGAACCCAAAACTCTCGCATCTACAACCACACGCTTGTGCTACTGCCACGACGGCCTCTATTTATTATTTCTTTTTTTATTATTATATCTACATATATCTTTTATTCAATATCTTTTTAATATTGCATTAACAATGCCTATGCCTTGGTTAAGAAACAATTTTTTTAGAGATAATAGTATTAAAAATAAATAATTTAGGTATGTAATTATAACAATAATTTATTTTTACTTTTTCTTGTAAGAAAATAACTATATTTATTATTTCTCTATATAACATCTATCAATTTTAACAAACCTGTAATCCGATTCGTAGCCAAGCTCGGTTACTTCCTTTCATCATTAAATTCCAACTCCTTTCTAGGAGCCGAGATACAAAGATTTGATATTTCCAGCTGTTGGTATTTCCACAGCATTATCTTGCATTCACGAAGCTATAAGAAATGTCAGCTTGCCAATTACTTTAACCTTTAATACAAATTTATTTATAGAATATTTTGCAGGTTTTCGTTGTGGCGTAGTTGGTAAAGATGTGAAATATATAGTGACTGGACTATATATACATATATTGCTTATACAAAAGTTTGTTCGTTGATAAGATTACACATATGTGGGTGCAGTTAAAACGAGGTACTAAAAGTTGACGTAGGTATAATTCAATAAATACTTTTAAAATTTAAATAAAATAGTATTATCTTTATAATAAATTCAAAAAGAGTGAAAATTTCTACAAATATTTTATAAGACTAAAGAGTTTACTTAGAAGAACATGCCAATCTTAGGAACTAATCCTTGAATAAGTAAAATTTTTTTGAATTGGAATCCATTTATCATATACTGTCTGGCTGTCTGTCTTATGGTATGTACAGACGACACTACTTTTACTATTCAGTGTATACACTGAGTGTCTCTGTGTCATGAGTGTCTTTAATTAAATAATTTATTGAACAACAATAATTAGACAATTAATAAAATAAAACAACACAGCGGCTATTATATTTTATTATTTTTGCGTGCTGAATTTTTCTGAGAAGACTTAAAAAGTATCTATAACTAAAATTATTTTCCACAAAATAGAATTTGAATCCACAATCACTATTCAATATATCAACTGAGCCATAACGCCATTTTCATAAAGTCTAGACATAACATTAAATTTACCTTAGATTACTAAGATAAAATAAGAAGGAAACAATTCAGTATTTAATATGTAATGTATGATTAGTCATGTTTGAAATATATTTTATGGGACAAAAAACGTAACTGTTCACGTCTCGTTTGCTCGACTGTAGTTATGTTAAATCTTAATCAGTTAGTCATCTTTATGTATGAAGTGGAACGCTGCTATGGTCGCCATAAAAACTATTTTATTGCAAATTAATTTTAGTTCGCCATTATTTTAAATGTATGGTGAAATTACTATTTCATTTTAGTATTTAAAAAAAGTTAAATAGCGTAGACTTTAATTGACTAACATTATCATTTAAATTTATATCCATAAAATGGAGGGAGGCGGGACTTAACACCGTGTTTTAATTTAACAGCGCACAAAAAGACAATTTAAGCAAATTAAATATAATCATTCCTCCAAATAGAAATCGAAAATTCAAACGCGGTCCCACTGCACTTTCAATAATTTTTATTTGTCAACATAAACTGCCAACCATAATGAACAACTTTGCAAATGTGCCATTTCCTTATTGCTTAAACTATAGCTGGTCTACTTTAGCTTTGGTCCTTCATCATATGATCCAGATCTTCAATTTTATGGGTTACATATACACCAAATATATTACACATACACCAAAGTACGGCGATATTATACACTATAAACAATTACCATAATTACTACTAAACTAAATGTTTAATATAGCGAAAACAATATTTTATATTTATCTATTTGCTTTCCAACAATAAGAAGTATTTAGCGATGTTCAATATTTGCAAATAACTCTCTACGGTATTGAAGTTGAAAACTATTTATCAGCTAAAACAAGTTTGCTCTTAGTTAATAAACTAATTGACTTAGGAGGTCCCATTAACCAGAATCACATTTACTCTTAGAAAAGATCTAAATGAAGATTAAATTATTTATTACTTAGTATAAATTGTAAGGGGTTGATGCCGCTGTAGGGTGGTGGTTATGTATTCGATTCTTACTCCGTGAAATGAATTGCTTCATCTAATAAGAAACTTATGTGCGGCGTTGAGTTCCGCCTACGAAAATGGGAATACATTAATCTCTATTTCCACTGACGACGATGATATTGATTTTTTTGCCCGAGTAAGAATCGAACCTGCAACCATTACTTATATTATATTCAGATCGTTAAACAACCTAGGCATCTTAAAATAGTACAAGTAAACAGTAGATATATTTCAAGCCTTATACTAAAACGGAAACGATTTAAAAAATTTCAATCTAAATCGATATCATCCAAGAGTTATAGACAAAAGGCATCTTTGGAATATCTCTCTCGCCAGTCCATTAACCCTCAGTTATCCAGTGATAAACGATTTACTATAGAGCAGACCAAATCGGAAACAAGGCCGATGTGGTAGAGCGTGGTAGAGATTTGTAGTGTTAACTAGTTGTTGCTACTTACTTCGTTTGCTTATTTTATGAAATGTAAAAACTTTTTATGGTATTTTGAAGGAAGGAACCATTCAAATGTTAAAAATCATTGTTTTCGGTTCTACGTTTTTAAATGCCACCAATAACCTTTTTTTCTTATACGAGTACATCTTCCACATACAGACACCGATCTTTTAAGATTTTATTATAAATATAGATGGATATAGATTATGAAATCTTAGTGAACAGACGTGCCGGTCGTTAGAGCCGTAGCGAATGGTGCAACTGCACACGCAGCTGGCGCACGCAAGCCGAAACGCGTTAAATGTATACTTTTATTTTAGTTTTCTTTTATTTTTGGTTCTTTCAAGTTTTGCTAAAATAGCGACTGTACGAGATTATGAACGAGTTCTGTATTATTTTAAATAATATGGGTATTTATTTACATCGAATCCATTTTAGGGTTGACTTACATTTAAAAAAATAATATTTGCCTTCTTTATATTAGGACTATATACCACTTCAAAAAATAATTTTATTTACATTTATTTAATTGTATAACAAAATAATATAGGAATAGGGCAAAACGTACGGACGGCTATCTTAGTAGTAATGTTAAAAACTATCTACGATAGCCACCAATTATTTGAAAAATGTTGCTAGCAGCCTGTGACGATACACCTGCTGAATAAAGAACTGACATTAAAATAGTATATATACCTAAGTGATATAAAATGGTCTTTATTTTTTCACTCAGCGGAAAGTGGGAAACGTGACTCAACAACCAGGTTCCCAGGTTCCCTCTGCCAACCCTGCCATATGCGTATAAAAAGTAACATCAATACAATTGAATTAAAAGAATGCAATAATTATACCTCTGTCTATATACAATACAATAGCAACGAACTACATTTAACCGTAAAACTAGTTTACTAACGTCATTATTTAAATCAGAAAATGAATAATCGTCTCTATTTTATGGAGCAAAAGTGTTTTAATTTCAAACGTCTGCAGAATACCGTGAAAGAGGCGAAGAATTAGCAATTAACCACATTTTAACTATGAAAACATACTACATAAAAATATAAGAAAACGAAAAAAAATTACTTAGTTTCTCTATATTATTCACGTTCGAAAGTAAACGGATGGTAACAGATATGTGGGTGAGATTTCTTTCCGGCACTCATATCTAGTAGATTTACCATTTCTTTATAAGTGAAGATAAATGTTTAGTTATTTCCGATTTTATATGCTTTATCCTGTTCATTCGAGGCCAGCCGTGGCGCAAGCGTGTGGCTATAAACCCAGGTCGTGGGTTCGATTCCCTTTCAACGAAATGAAATATTTAATATTTTAATTTATATGCTCTGGTGACGTTGACATTGAGTTCGACCTCTTAACACACTGCTTGATGAATTGGAGTGGAGAATGAAAGGTTAGGTAGATTATCTATATCCCTCTGCCTATCCTGCTATGTGCAGGAAACAGCGTGAAGCTAAAACCTAAACCTTTCCTCTCACATGAAAAGTTGGGAGCTTTCTCCAGTTGTGCCAAGTATATCTTTAAGTTAAAACATATCTATCTAGATCTTTTACTGTTATCTTAGAAAGCACGGCACCACAAACTCTATTGACGTTTTTGTAACCCTCGTGCTCACCGGCTGAGGAATGTTCACGGTCCGCGGCCTCTTTCGTAACAGTCGAGCGTGCTATTGCGAATCTTTTTGTGTGCGCCCGCCTTAATGGATTTTGTGGTGTAAAAACATAGCTTTGGATTCGATGGTGGAGTGATTCCTTCACGATTTGATACGATAATAGCACCTGACTTGTTGAGCAGTCTGAGTTTATCGTTCGGTTTTGAGAATATATTTTGTTTTTTTATAGCATCGTAGTTTAATAAATAAATATAATTATTTTGTGAACCAAGCAGGGAAACAGATATGAACCTTACCTATCAGTACATATTCAAAAATATCATTAATTTAGAAGTCAAGAATTCATAAATTTAACTACATTAGAAAAACTGTAATAAATACTCTACGAGTAGGATTTCAGTGTCATTGCGTGTTAGGTGGTGGGATTAATAAAAGTATAAATATATAAATGTATTATAAAAAGTAAAGATTTCCCCGCGTGGAAAATGATATATACAATTAAACGTTGTCCCACTGCGCCATGAAGACCTCAATAAATATATAATAATACACTATTACTATATTAAGTAAGAACATTGATTTTAATTTTCCACCTTACTAGATCGAAGTTTGTACTGCAGCCGACAAATTAAATTTAAATTATAATTACTTGCTAGCAAAGAGCAAATGTGCAAGCCGGAAATGAGGGCAATAAACTTAATAATTACTCCACTTTAGTTGGGAAATGGCGTTGTTCGATATCCAATAAAGCGTAGTTTTTAATTTATTATTTGTTAATTAAGATCAATTATAGTTTTTTTTTAAATTTATTATAAGATTTACGTGATAGGTTATGGGTTCGATTCTCACTCGAGGTAATGAAGTATTTAATATTTTCGTATCCTCCCTCTAGTATCGGTTTCGGCACTCAACTGTCAATGTCTCCAGATTTGTGGAACGGAAGTGTAATAAGAACGTAGTGTCTTAACTCTAATTCCCAGGTATCTGCGTGAATTTAAAAGAAACTAATATAGAATTATTTTTAGCTATAGTTATAAAAAATAAGTACGCAACTATTTATGACAAGATATTATACGAATATTACACACATATTTGCCATATGAATACGCAATGAGACCCGAACAATTTGTAACTTTTGAACCTTTCAGTCTACATAAATATGGAATTCACAACGCTTCGTTCACGCACATTACTTTAGTTACCATAAATAAATATTTAGAATAATAAAAACCAGTCAAGTGTGAGTCGTACTCCCCCTCTTTCTGGGCTTCAACAGCACAAAACATTAACACAAAAGAAATAAAAGAAACATATAATATTACTTCCTTTCTCCAAGTATAATATCCATTTCTATGTCTAATAAAAAAGTGAAATGTCTAAATCGATTTAGTGCATCTATAAAAAGTCTAAATCGATTTGCAAGACTGCAAGTCACATTCCAAGTTTGGAATGTCACGGCGCGTCGCGCCTATGCAGGTGTATAACAATGATCTATTCCCATCTTGAAATATTCTTCTTTCTTTCTTTCTTTATCTTAATTAATTAAATAAAAGAAAGAGATAGTGTTAAAGTAATTATAAATATACACGAATATTATTTTGTTTAAATTATGTCGTAAAAACCTATTTTTGTAATCTTAACAACTATAATGGAAAATAAAGAAATGGCCATAAGAACCGTGCTGATCCGTAAAATACACATTTTGTCCTTTTTACCGTCATGCTGTTATACTAAAGGGTTAGGCAGAGAGAACGTACTGTTAAGACACTCCGTTCCCCACCTTCTGCCAAATTTTCGAGATGAGCTTTGCTTTTTGTCTTGTTTCGCCACTCAAAATGCAATAGATCGAGAATTCGGCCGAAAGTGGGACACAAACAGAAGTGTATTAATAAGAACAGAGTATATTTATGAAAGCTGCCCAGGTTCTCTCTGTTTACCCTCCTGTGAAGCTAAAAAATAAGTATATAAACGGAAACCATTTCAAATTACATAATTTACGCAATATTTAATTTATGTTACTTTATGAAATTCAGCTTTGATAGTAAATATACGTTATTTATTATATACCTAGTATAATAAATAACGTTAAATTCATTCCATAAAAAAATATCTATGTCCCATCACACACACATCGATTATGTTAAAAACAATGATAATTTAACAATAATATGTTTCCTGGAATTGTCCATTGTCGTTTCGCAATGCAAGTTCTCACAGTTATCTCAATTAATCTGCAGATAATTACCCATATCTCATTACTGACGCGTAAACCGAATGTTCCATGGAGGCATTTACTCTGTCAGCTAGGAGTACAGCTTTAGAGAATTTGATATATTAAAGAGAATTTGTTAACTAATGTTGTGTTTGAGACAAGCTTGCGTCGGCGGCTTCGCCCGCGTGGTAAATGTTGAAAATAATTTCCTATGTACTCGTATATGATATTTTAAGTTCCAGAAGTAACTCTTTCCAACTTAAATATAACCTTTTGTCTTAATATAAATAGGGTATGCAAAGGGGACCTGGAAATTTAGATTTTCCATTTTTCACTTTCCACTGAATCCTAGAGTCATTGGCAAACATTAATTTTTAGCTTTTAATAAAATTTTGAAAGCATTCTTTTTGTGGAAATATTTAAGAATAATATATTTTTAAATAAAGACTATTTGTACTTCGGTATTGTAAACTGCCGATATCTACATCGACCTTGCAATATAAATGTTAAAATTAATTGGGTCGGTAGTTTTTTAAAAATTAAACTTAATTTAAGTAATATAATATTATCTATCCTATTCTTAGTATATAGTCTGTCTAAACAATGTCTAGATAATAAACTTTTGACTACACTGTCTCTATCTCTAACTAAACTGGAATTGGCTCCGTCTGAAGAAACTTTTCTACTTTACGTTTCAAAAGGAATGCATCCTTTGTTCCTAGTGTTATTAGACTTTTTATTAACTTCTCTAGATAAGTCTAAATGCAAATGAAACGTACATATTGTATAACATAAAAGATATTTCAAACTATGTCGCTCTGAGTGTTAGAACACTCCGTTCCCACTCTCTGCCGAGTTTTTTAAGACATTGTATGTTGTGTGGCGGAACTTAACGCCTTACTTTATCTTGTTACTAGGGGAAACGAAAATATTCACTATTAATTTCCTCAAGTAGGAATCGAACCCACATCCGTCGTGTTTACAGCCACACGTTGTGCCAAATTGCCAATACACCACGACAGCGTCCATTTACTTAATTAGAGATTACGTAATTAATACAATGAGGAATAATATACATATAATATTGATTTAGGTTGAGTTATATAATATAGTTATATTAAAATGCAGCATTCTTATATAAGCAGGTATATAATCTAGCAAATTTCTATTATATAGTAATTTCGTTCATCTTTAGTTCCACGCTGTATTCCGCATATATCAGGGTAGGCAGAGGGAACCTGGGAACCTAGTTCAGACACGTCGTTCCCATTATGACACTTGCGTACCCCACTTTCCGCCGAATCCTGGAGATTGATCGTATCTTAATATAAAATAAAAAACTTTGTATGGGATATCGTTGCATGCAAAATGTTTTATTGTGCCAACATCCGGAAAGTTTGCTGGAGCGTGCCGTAATATGCAATTTTTAGGTGTGAATTTTACTTTTGAACCGAATGTTTTACAGTTTTAAAAGTTAAAATTGACGAGACTTTTATTATCGACTTCAAAAGAGATATGATATTTATTTAAATTAACAAACAGTTTTTTTATTGTTTTTTATTTGTTTGTACTGTCAGTTAGTTGTAATGAAAATGAAAATAAAAAATAATAATTTTATGAAAAGTATACAAAAAAACTTAGTTAACTTATTCTTTACTTAAGGAACCCACACATTGTACCTATCTCGAGTAGTTAATTTCTATTAAAATTTGTCATCCAAGATGTATGAAACTTGGTAAGCAACTAAACATATTACTTCTAAAGTTAGAATTTGAGAAGTTTCGTTCCATCTTGCGTTGTTTGTTAGCTTACGAGCGTGGTCGTGACATATTATGTTATAATTGAATTTCTCTATCTTCATCCTGGCATTAATCCCGGCTATTGCCAGGGTCTGCCTTCCTACACAACCTACTCCACTTTGCACGATCTTTTGCATCCTCGGTGGTTAGACCATTGGCTCTCATGTCCTGCATCACGACATCCAACCAGCGCTTCCTTGGGCGTCCGGGAGGTCGCACCCCAAGGACTGGTATAGCAAGGCAAGGCAATTGAATTTCTCTACATGCCCTTGTATATATACAAGTCCACGAGGTCTAAGCTGATCTTTACATTTGTGTGAGTGTTCATGTATAGAGAAGGTGTAACGTTACTCACTAAGCTTTTTTTACTGCTTTGTACATATTGCATGCAGCGAAAGGAAAGGTTCCTTATAAGAACGGAACCCTTATAGCACCACTTTGTAGTTCCCCCTAACGTCCATCTGTCAAGACTATTTATCTCGGGACCGCGTGGAGGTTTTAAACTGATATGAATACCAAATATTTAGGTCTATAGTCAACATAAACCTCGCCAACTGTAATTATTTGTCTGACATTTAAAAAAGTGCAATTACGTTATTACAGCACCAAATGCAACAACGTTTGAATTTTAAAGCAAAAAATATATATAAATTAAACGTATCTATCATATTTTTCTATAAAACAAATTATATTATTTAATATTAATATTATTTATAAAGATCAATTGTAAATACGCCATATCAGCGCACTATGGGAAATCGAGGACTGTATCAGATCAAAAATCCATAACTTTTTTATTTCTTAAGATAAACAATTGAATTTTTGCACAAGCATAAAGTATGAAATAGTGCGTTAGGTGATGTTTAGATATTATACTTTTATTGGAGAATATATATATAAAAAAATAATGAAAAGAAAAGTTTTCAGTAAATAATAGTAAAAATTAAAGGAATAATAGTAAAAATGTATTATTAAATTAGTTTATTATTATTCCCGACTGCTAAGAAAGGGTTATGTTTTTCCCGCGTATTTTGTATGTATGTATGTACGTATGTATGTATGCAATATTCTTTATTACCTTGTATCTCCAGAACCACTGAACGGATTTACATAATTGAGGTATCGTTATATTCGCTTTAGCAGCCCAAGTGTTCTTAGATAGGTGACGTTAAAAAATAATAATCATGGCGGCTGTGGGACGCCATTGGACTTAGTGAAAACATTTTTTTTGGTTTCGAATACCACAATATGGGTATCAAATTGAAGAGCTCAACACGAGGATTTCAAAAAAGTTTATCATGATTATCATTACCATAATGAATCCTAACAAATATTTGAAAAATAAAAAATATTTATTAAAAAACAAACACCCCGACTGCA
>JAKRZM010000013.1:274631-316332 GCA_036379175.1 Heliconius cydno galanthus | reverse complement strand
GTTTTGTTTTACTAGCAAAAAAATAGAAAAACACAAAAAATAGTGTTGTAATCCACGAAGATTTACTTAGCACGGTCTACTTATTTTACTACCAACAAAAACTAAAGACGCAATAACTAATATTAAGTGATTGAATATCATAAAAATTTACTTTACTTGTATAATTAATTTATTAATAATAATTTATTGTCATATATATTTTATTGTATGAACGAATGTTATTCCTGAATTATTTAGTTTTTTCCGTCTAAGTTGTATTATTATATAAATAAGTTGTATATAATATTTTGAATATTGCATTATTAGTAAGTGTTTTTATTTGGCAAATATGTTTTCTAATATCAATGTTGTTAAAGGTAATATTGATAATTAAAAAATGTATCAATTAGAGGATTTTTTATAGTTATCTAATACGCAATTAACACAATTCGTCATGCATCAAGAGGCAAGTAACAAGGTTGAAAGTGTATATAAAAAATCTTGCTTTCATTTCGAACAAAATTAAATTTTGACTTACCTGATTCATAAAATATTTAAAATAATACAGCTTTAATTTTTTTTTATTTTTAATGGACCTATAAAAGTAAACAATATATAATATAATATTATGACAACATTAAAACAATAAATAATATATAAGTACCTTTTCCATCCAAACGTGTTTTTCTGACATAACAAATCCATCGTTATCGTAACCACGTTTCTTATTCATTTTCCTCTTATCACAATCGATCGAGTTTTAATACTTTTCCTCAATTATAAGAAAAAAAATCAAATTACTGTAAACTGAATCGATTTACAACGATTATAACAAACTAATTTAATAATCTGTGCACTAATTAAAATAATTATTTAATTTTATTAAGTCTGTGGTCGCCGAAATTTTTTTACAAGTGCGCGGGAAAACCTTTCTGTAAGTAATACAGCGGTGTACTGACGGTCGTTTCATACTTAGCCTAATAAATACGTAACTGAACAAAACCGGAACAATTTTTCGCGGTGTTCGTTCAATTTACACTATTTAACGTAATCTTTATCGTTTGGAATATTTTGTGATACGTTAAATTTTCATAATCCTTTTATATATAAATATTTTTACAAAAATTTTTCCTTTATATTGGACTCTAACTTTTATTTACAGCTTTGGTCTCTGAGGTTACCACGTTTTACCAAACCAAGACTTCAGCTTGTGTTATTAGTAGGTATTAATATTGTAAATGAGTCGATAGTAGAAAATATTGTTTTTGTAGTTCATTCTTCAGATCTTTTTTTAATTATTGCACTATTTCAAAACTAGGAAATTTGTTTAAAATTTACGAAATTATCCATCAATTTTAAACAAATTTCTTAATAATTTGAACCATTTTTATTTCCAAACTGCATTTCATGCTAGATTTTATCTCTATACCATACTTATCTAACACGAAAGGATCGTAAAATGAATAATTTATTTTTACTTCATTATAAAAATTATATATAAAAAATTATTTAACAATTCAATAGAACAGAATAGTGTGCGATTAGTCGCAAGTGACGGTTGACGATTCGATTTTCACTCGGGGGAGTTAATATTTTTTTTACCACTTTGGTAACAAGGCAAAACGTAGTGTAGCAAAACCACCCTTTGAAACTTTTGCTTAGCTTGGGAAACGGAGTGTATAATCACTAGATTCTCACTACCTACTCAGCTAAGCAAAATAATGACAAAAAATTACAAAATGCTCAATAATGATGATGACGTTGGAATTCACCAATGAACTACGAGTAAATACAACTTAGACGGAAAAAACTAAATAATTCAGGAATAACATTCGTTCCTTTTATGAAAAAGTAACTTGCGGAATTTCACTAGTGGTACTCGGTAGTATGGACCTCACATCATGGCACGGCACAAAACGTGTTTCGAAGAGGATTGCATTCTTATACGGGGAAATGTTTTTTAGGATATAGTATAATTAAAACAAGGATTGATTAAAATGTACTAAATATGAGCATACTTATACTACTTGTGTTGTAATTAAATTAATAATAAAACCTGATTATTTGAACTATTTTCAAAAATTATGTTTTACGCATTAAAATATTTTAAAATACAGGAATATTGCTAATAACCTCATTTGTCTATTTTATATTTAGTTTTTTTATAAAGCGACTGATGAAAGAAATATAATTGTTAACTGGCAAGTTACGGTCAGTCAGGGGCATGATTTATGTTCATTTCCTCGCTCGGGTGAGAAGTTTAAGCGGCGTTGAGTTCCGCAAGTCCACATGAATTGTTTCGATAATTAGGCAGAAATTAGGGAATGGAGTGTCGTAATATTAAGTTCCCTCTCCATATACAAATGAGTCAGACAGCGTGAAGCTAAAAAACATTATAACATAAAATTAAAAATGTCATTTTATAGCAATTTCACTTAAATTTTTATCGTTATATGGTTTTTTGTAAGCTTTCGAAATACACGGGTATTTCTATTAAGTAAGTATCTCGTGATGATAAGTTTAAATCTAGCATTTTTTTAATTATTATTTTAATTGGCATTGATAGAGTTTATTTTATTACCAACATACACACCACTTCGGTATGAAAAAATATTTGCTTAACAATATTGAAATACAATAAAAAAAACAGCTTCACCTGTATCTCACACACAGCAGAATAGGCAGAGGGACCTCGTGTTGAGACACTCCGTTCCCCACTTTCCGCCGAATTCTGGAGGCATTGCGTGTTGAGTGGCACAACTCTACGCCCCGCTTTGCCTTGACACCAGACCGAAGAAATAAAAATATAATTTTAAATAAATATTTCCTTTCTTCGAGTGGGGATCGAACCAACAACCAGATACAGTGCGAGTGTGAAGCAAAATAAAACGAGGTAATTGACCTTTTATTGATATAAATGAATATACTTACTTCCTAAGGAAAGGGCGCTGTTAGCCAAAACCAGAAGCCCGTATAATATACAGCTTATATTTAATACTAAATTGTATGATTCCGGCATCAGAACAAATATTAAAGGCACGCTAAAGATTCTTTTGTTGGGCAGTCGCTTAATTTTATACAATGATTTCAAAAGTTTTCCTTATATGTGTTGGATTCATAATATATTGACTTATAATTTAACTTTTGTGACCGTCGTGGTGCAGAGTCGCAAGCGTGAGATTATAGACGCGACGGTTATAGGTTCGATTCTCGCTTTGGTAACGAGGCAAAGCGCGGCGATGACATCCGCCTTAACGCACAATACATGCAATGCATGCAGTGTCCTAACACATACAGGTTCACAAGTTCCCTCTGCCTAACCTTCTATGTGCGGGATAAAGCGTGAAGCTAAATCTGTAAATTACTTACAGATTTAGCTTCCCGCTGCAGAATATATTTATTTGATCAACAATATCATTAAATCATGATCTAATAAATCATACATCATGATGATGATGAATAAATCATGATCAAGGACATTCATACGACTTAAGATATACGACTATTATTTAAAATAATATAAGAGAAAAACGTATCTTATATTTAAACATTTAGGTAGATAGGTACCCACATAGATCACAAATTGACATAAAACAGATAATTTTAATATAATTTCAAGATTACATTACCTTATTAAATATAATATTATTTAAATTAATTATATTCATATCAAGTATTGCATAATAAAATTGATTGGATAAAAAGTTTACCCGCGTGTGACCCTGCCGTAAATCTATATCAGTAAAGCTGGTAGTGCACACATGGTTATGTTATTTAAAAGAGTTTATATCTTTGCACATTTTTATAAAATAGGGACTCTCTTTTAAACGTGCATTCTCCTATTATGTAACTTGAAACGTGAAGTTGCATCTTTTTTTATCTCCCGTGTATGAAAGAAGGCAAATAGAATATAGTAGAGGAGTGGTAGAACACTGCGTTCTCTACATCCACACTCTCTGACTTATCAGTATCGGGAGACAGAACCTACTGTTGAACAGTATTTAAACAAAGAATCAAAGAACAATGACTTTAATATATATTTATCTTTAGTTATAAGTGCAATCTAAATATATAAATAATCTTTATAACAGCACGGTCAGTTAACTTTACTTTCAAATTTCATTTTATTACAGTAGAATGCATTTTAATATGCATTTCTACTAAGAAATCACACCATTTCAGTAATAATTCCATTTATTTATCGAATAATTAAAATAGTAAAGAGTACCTATCGTTAAATTGAGGCCGTAGTGGTGCAGCAGTGTAACGTCTGAGTGTCTACGCGACGGTTATAGGTTCGTTTGCCAGTCGAAGAAAAAAAAATTTTCATTTCATTACATTTAAACTAAGAGGTCACGGAATTTTTCTTAGCGATAAAGGATACGGCCGGATATAATATGTTTCGATAATTGGGCAGATTGGAATTTGGAAAAGGTGAGTTTTAACACTTACTTATCTCTGCATACTCTATTATATTCAAGATACAGCGTGAAGCTAAAAAAATATACGATATAATAAACTATTTGTAGAAAACGTATTAAAATCTGAACGTAGGATTTGAACCCGCGCCTCTTGGACACCTTCACAGCGCTTTGACCACTAAACCATAAGTTCTCATCAAGCAATGTCCAAATTCTAATACCTACCTAATTACGTTCTCTACTCAATATTTAATCTGAAAAATCAATGAAATAATTTCATACGCTAACATTAAAACTAAATAGCATTTTCTCAACGGTCTTGGAATTTAGTAAAATATTATTTAATTGAAATATTTTCATGAAATAAATGTACTTAAACTTGAAGTAACTAGGACATAGTTCAAGCACAAGGCAATAAAATATATAATTAATGCTTTTGTTGAGGCATTTGTTTAATCAACATTTATAATCTGAGAATAAAAATCCATCAAGAATTTACTATGAAATAGTAATATTGAGGTCGTAATGGCGCAGTGGGCAAGTAAATCAAATTCAAATTCAGAGGGAACTTGGGAACGTAGTGTTAAGACACTCGGTTTCCATCAGGGCGTTCCGTCGCGCAGAAGCGTTAGGGACTCAACCCATTATGACAATTAAAATTATGTCCCGCATTATACCATGCGGTGGGCAAAAATCTCGAATTTGATTTACTGTGTGTTGAGTGGTTGAGCCTAACGTCGCATTTTGCCAACCAGAAAGGGGAATATAAAGAGTGGGATTCAAACCCATGATCATTGCATTTGCATTAAGACACTGGCCTATAGCGCCACGATAGCTTCAATTATAAACCTCATCTTTATTGAAATTTCAATTCACCATAATTAAATAAAATAGCAAATATTTAAAAAAGAATAAGCTTATATGCAGGGTTGTGCTACAATACACTCTGCATTCCTTTCTTTAAAGTCGGTTAAAATATCAATTTATTAAATGAATCGTTTAGTCCGTGTGGGACGAAGAGTTCTTTATGTGGACAGGATGTGACCGATCTCATGGCATTAGCATCGTTGTCGAGAAATTATTAGTCAAACGGTTTGTTTGTTGGGAGTATATCTATCTATTGGTGGCTATATCTATTTATAGATAAGATAGAGACGGGACTATTATATAGCTTAGGAATAACACCAACAGTTATTAGCAATCGAATAAGATTATAGCAACTTTGTATTATAATTAGTTCTGAAGAGATTATGTGGAACATTTTATATATAGATTGTACATGATCCTCGTGGATCCACACCCCATTTTGAGAATATCCCATATATTAGTAATTTATTTCTAGATTGTTTTAGCGTCACCTGTAATAGCAGGGCAGACTGAGGGAGCCCGCTTTGCCTCCTTTCCGTAGCCAGGAAATAAAAATATAAAATTTGTAATTTTCCCCACTGGGAATCAAACCCACACATTTAATTAATATCAAGAAAACACATTTAATTAATATAAAGAAAAGGAAAAATAAGACTAGAGATAACTTCAATAGAATTAAATTCCTTTCATAGAAAAACCACTAGCTCGAAACAAATCATATCGATCTTTCGTTTCGAGGTCTAATTCAGTAAGCTCGTGTTTTTCGGTAGTATCGTGTGTAGAGTGAGGGTTGCGTAGGTGTTCTGACGTCAACAGAACAGCTACGCAACTCATCCCCTAAATACACCCCTAATTACACTTTATACATTATTTATACAATAAGTCAATAAAAAGTTATGTTTTATAATATTAATTCCTCTTTTTAGGTCTGTAATTATTGATTAATATTAAATAAAATTATTAAAGATGAATAAACCTCAATTCATTATATAATATTTATGAACAAACATTTCAATATCAAATATAATAATTTGGCTTTGTAATATAGGTTGTATGTCATTATTTAAATATACTGACGAAATTGTTTTTTTTAAACTCATAGCTTTAGCTTCACGCTATATCTCGCACATAGCATGATAGGCAAAGGAAACCGGGGTCCCTAGTGTCAAAACACTCCGTTCCCATTGAGACATTTCCACCGAATTCTGGAGGCATTGTATATTCAGTGGCAGAAGTCAACGTCGCGCGTTGCCTCGTTACCAGAGCAAGGAAATGAGAATATTAAATATTTCTTTTCCTCGAGTGGGAATCGTACCCACAATATGTCTCGCACGTTTATCCCCCTGTGCCTCGAGACTGTAAAAACTCCTAACTGATTTCAAAATATTTATACTATATTTTTTGTTCAATTGTTATCTTAATAACAAAAAATATCTTATCACTTACGAAATTTTGTATAATAACAAAATTTCACAATAATTGCACTAATTTGAATCAACGTGCAAAAAGCAATCGTATAATCCTGTTTTAATAAATATCTGCT
The DNA here is from genome assembly GCA_036379175.1 of Heliconius cydno galanthus. NCBI lineage: Eukaryota > Metazoa > Arthropoda > Insecta > Lepidoptera > Nymphalidae > Heliconius > Heliconius cydno. The sequence continues at coordinate 309,522 of JAKRZM010000013.1, read as the reverse complement.
TACGGAAAGCCTTTAGTGAATAAGCGATAAGTAAAAACCCATGAGCAAGGTGGGGAATTTGGTACGCAAAGTTGAAAAAATGTGTTAAGGTTTTTCAAAGTAGCTAGTTCGATTTCATAAAAAAATATATAAAAATATCAATTTAATTTTTTTTATAAATTTAAATTTGTGATTTTAATAGAAATGAATCAATTTCGTGCTATACTTATCTAGAGAAAACCAAGTGAATATTGTTGTATATTTTTATATGCTTGTTATAAATTACAAATTTAACAATTCTAAATATTATAACATCAATAACTTGCTTTGCCAAACGGCAAAAAAAATATTATTTAATTTAAATAGAACCATCATAACTTGCTCTATCCAAAATGAAAATAGGTCATTTTTAGTAAAAAATACAAGCATTCAATATGCATCATCATCATAATTAAGATTTAAAACCAATCTATAATTGCTTCATTTGTTACATAAGAAAAATGTCCCTCTCGTTTAAACTAGGGTTATCATTCTTTGAACCTGAGTGAGCAAAAGGTTAAACTTGAATTAAGCTGAATCGATTAATTTTAATAAATATATCTAAAGTCGGGTGACAGTTTAGTAATATTTTACACGTTTTAAATATTTTTTATAAGAGCAGCATGGCGCAGGACTATAAAGTGTGGCTGTAAGTGCGACTGTTTGTGGGATCGAACCCCACCTGAAGAAATTAAATATTATTTAAATTTAAATTTTCTTTTCTTCGCTCTGGTGTCGAGGTAAAGCGCGGCGTTGAGTCCCACTCAATACGCAATCCCTCTACAAGAAAGGAGTGTCTTAACACTAGCCTTCCAAGTTCCTTTGCCTACTCTGCTATGAGAGGGATATAACGGGAAGCTAAAAAAATAATAAAAAAGTAGACTATGTGACGAAATACAAAACTATTGTTTGTATCTGTACGTAAAACAAATATATATAAAAGGCCAAAAGTTATCATTAATAGATATAACACTAAGGTCTGGACCAATTAGTTGTAAATATTAAATATTAATATTAATGTTACTCTAACATATTGCAACATCATTACATATTCGATAAAATCGAATAACAATATTCTTGAAAACTTTGCATTTGCGCCAAAATTGCATCATCCGTGACGTAGAGTTACACTTATGTTTAGCTTTACGTTGTATCGCGCACGTAGCACTGTAGCAGAGTAGACAGAGTGTACCTGGGAACGTTGTGTTAAGCCACTTCACACACACCGATCTCTATTTTTCGCTGAATTCTGGAGGTATTGCCGGTTGAGGGACGGTACTCAACGCCGTGGCTTGCCTCGTTACCAGAGCATGAATCGAACATTGAACCTACACCTACCTGATTGAGTCACGCGCTTATATCCCTACGTCACGACGACATATAGAGCTACGGCTATGCGTATAATAAACGATTTTATTGCATATAATTATTATTCTAGGTATATAACATTGTAAAAAATATACCTACTTAAAATGTATGTGTATGTACTCGAGAAGTAATCGAAACCATAACCGGCACGTTCACAGCTAGACGCTGTGCCGCGAGGACCTCAGGGCGGATATTGATGACGAATTAAATATAATTTCGGAGGTCTATCTTTCGAAAACCACAACTAATTTACCACTATATGACTTCACATTCTCATACCCAAAACATGAGTTCAAAAACGTTAGCAGAGTTGGATAATTTTAGCGAATGAAGAAATCAAATATAAAATTAAATAAACATGTTCTTCCGTACTTTATATTGACATTAGGAATCAACTTACGTTATTTTAATAATCTTTTTTTGGCTGTTTGTTAGATTTACTCTTTAACATTAAACGTACTGTACATACTCGTATATCGATACTTATTTTTTTTCTAAATAATTCGCCAAGTCGATATTAAAAATCAAATTAAATTATCTAGGCATGATGCAAACAGAAGTAAAAAAATATATAAATAGTGCTGAAAAGTGATTAATATTGAAAATAAATATTTAAAGAATCCTTTTCATAGATAAATTAATATTGAGAGCACGTGAGAATCTCGGTTTCTATTACACTTATTAGTGCAGATTTTTTATAATACATATAATAAGTATAATTATGTATTATACAGCAGGTTTTAGAAACTTAAATTTTAATACAGTGTGACGCAATAAAATTTAGTAATATTTTTTTTCGAATCCAATTTGACATAGACATATTATAAATTGCCTCATATTCAACGATAAAAATTAAAATCAAATAAATTATAGGACATACCGGCTAACGTAACAAAAAAAATTAAAACATCGTCCTCAAATGACCTTTGCAATTTAAACTCAAATACCTTTTTTTCCAACAGTCCGATAGTNCTTCCGCGTGTAACTCCCAAGGCGGATCACTCGCCAAGAGAGTAGCCGCCGTCCATGACACTGTACGGTAGCCCCGAATAGCTCTCACCGCTATGACCCGTTGCGCTTTTCGCAGTTGAGTCCTGTTACGAACGGTGAGAGAATCCACCCACACGGGAGCCCCGTACAGCGCCATAGATCTCAACACGCCAACATATAGCCGTCGACATGTGTAATCCGGACCTCCAATATTCGGTAGTAATCTACCGAGGGCCCCTGCGGTATTCACAAGCTTTGGTACAAGTTGAGCGAAGTGCGACGAAAACGACCATCGACTGTCCAGGATCAGACCCAGATATTTCATCTGAGCCCGTAATTCCACCTCCTGTCCCTGAATGGAAAGAGTGGCCCCACGGGGTGGTCCCTTGCGTGGACCATGAAACAGTAGGGCCTCCGTTTTCCTCCAATACCTCCTTACCTTAACACTACGTTTCCTTTACCTACCCTGCTATTTGCGGGATACAGCGTGAAACTGAAAAAAAATCCGGCCTAATAGTAAAACTGCTATTCTAAATTAGTCTATGAAATTAAGCGATTTTCCGTATTAGCGTTGAGACGCATTTATAATTAACTTTTCCTCGGTTGTAAATAATTTAGAAAAGAAAGGAAGACCGAGTCCCTTAGTGGCCGTCATGGCTCAGTAGCATTAGCGTGCGACTGTGATCACAATGGTCGTGGGTTGAAATTCCACTGAGGAGAAGGAAAAATCTATGTTTCATTTCCTCGCTCTGACAAAGAAGCAAAGGGCGGCGTAGAGTTTCGCCACTCAACGCACAATATCTCGAATTTGGACCGTGAATAAAGAACAGAATGTATTTATTGACTTAGAAGTCTGCTATTCAGTAAAAAAAATTAAAATCCTAAAATTAATAAATAAATAATATTAGTGATTTATAAATAATAGTAAGTCGTTTTAGTTCTACTTTTAGTTTGTATCTTTAGAAGATTATGACATTTCCTTATTAGTGCCATTTGCAATCCTTTTATATTAAGACGCTTAGTGAACTGGAGCAGATTTACGTTCTACTTATAAATGTAATAAATGTAATGTAATTTGCTTCTTTTTTTTTAGATTCTCGCAGTATCCCGCACATAGCGGGGTAGGCTGTGGAAACTTAGTGTTAAGTTAACCCACTCTGATCTCTATTTTTCTTATCTTTGCTGAGCGTCGACCCAGAGCGATAAATTAAAATATTAAATATTTCTTTTCCTCTATTGGGAATCTGACATAACTTTTCGCGTTTATAGTTATAGGCGCCATGCCTGCGCCGTTTACAACCGTGGCTGACCTGTTTAATTCATATAATTAGTTTATTTTATTATATATTTTTTATTTCACGTTCATTTTAAAATATATGAAGATGAAATCGTAAGTAGGAGATATATCATGTTATATAATATCAGTTTACATAATAATATTAATGATAATAAACCATTTCTTGGTATTATTAATTTTCCTTGTTTACTGGCTAAACGTGACAAAACACGTGTTTTAAGAATTAAGATAACTATTTTTTTTAATACGTATGGATTCCCATACCATAACCAACACATAGATAAGTTTACTTAAATAATTAGAAATTTTAGATAAATTTCAATTATGCTATTTTTATAGAATTTGCATATTTATATGCATTAAAGAATACATATATTTAAAAATATATCTGCAACGTTTGGCTCCGTTCTCTCTAACTATCCCGCTAGGGATACAGCGTGAAGGTAAGTTAAAACATACTTATATTCATGACCTAAGAAATATCTGAAATATGAAAATCAGAAAATCTTAACACAGAATTTCTTCTTTCATCCCGATATAAATACGATATCAGAGACTATTAAAGTATCACGATAAATGTAAGCAGCACGTGTCTCACTGTAGCGCAACGATCGCCTATAAATTTAATTGCGATCGACATGTGCGTCACTAGCGTCAGTGTGATTTAAACCTACAATAATAGTTTTTTTAGCATCTCGCTTTACCTTGCAGGGTAGACAGAGTGTTGAGACACTTTCGTATCTCAGTTTTGGCTGAATTCTCGAGGCATTTAATTAACATGTTATGACTCTACATTACATTTTTAAAATATTTACTTTATTGAATATTATGCAGCTTTGATTTCGAGGAATAAGTTTTCGAATTAAATATAAATATTTTTTTAAAAGCCACGTAACATTCTTAATCTGCATCCGTATTTATTATTTTATTTGGAGTTCAAGTAGGTGTATCTTTAACACAATGAATAAACGTCCAGTCGTCATTTGTATTTAATTTTATTTATTTTTTAATATCAGATTTTATTAGAATAATAGAATAAATAAAAATCTATTTAATTTAAATAAAGCTTTTTTAAAGAGAAACAGAAATACGAAACGTATAAATAGTTATTAAAAAATAAGTAGATAATTTATGTTTTTTTTTACTTCTTGTAGAATATAATAAAATTAATTATGTAGGAACACTCACTAATTACTACACCTGTTTTTTTGCCTTACTTAGGCAATATATGCGAATTCGAAAGGGAAGTTCTACAATTAACTTAAAAATGTCCCTCTTAGTTAAATGTGGTTAACTCTCTATGATACATGAACATGCGTACAATATTTTTTTTATTATATTAATAATTTACATAAATTTTAATATAAATGCTAAAAAATTTAAGGTTATCAAAAAATATTGAAAGATAACCTAAGATAATACTTGATGTAACCTCCCGGCTTCTATAATAAGCATATGCTCAATGCTCATTATAGATATATGGATAGGTAATTTAATATTTGTGTCTAATGGAAATGGAGTTTCTTAACACTAATTCCCCAGGTTCCCTCTGCTTACCTTGCTGTGTGCGGACTACAGCGTGAACGTTGTTTAGTAGAATAAATATACACTACTTAAGACTTTAAAAAATTATGTAAAAAACTGGCAAATATACTTTTATACTCAAATTTGAATTAATTTTATTCGAATTTTAATTTTTATGAATTTTCGATTTGTATGAGTATAGTTAAGCAATGACTATAAATAACATATTTTTAAGTTTTATTATGGAAAAATTACGTTCAAGACATTAAAAACACATTAAGCAATTTTTTACAATATCATATATATTTACATACATACTTTCTATTTCAACGTGAAATAAAAATAGCGTTTTATAATACAAGTAAATAATTTTGCATAAAGTGGAGAAATAAGTGATTAGTACTAGTCATTTATCAATATATTTTTTTAAACTATCTCTGTTTGAAATATGTCTTTTTTATGAATAAAAGAAATGGTAATAAAAGAAATAAAACAAACATCCTTTCGATATATTTTATTCCAATTAAAACTTAACATTACGTTTGGGGCCGCCACTCTCTAGTTACACACTATTACAATAATTATCAAGATGGCATTATAATATCAGTCAACATCACAACTGTTTCACTATCTTTACATTATGTTCATACTATTTTTAATGATAAAATTAAAAATTATAATATGTAACAGAATATTCATATTTTATAATATAATGTGATATAGAGTATGCAATTGATTTTTATAGATAAAATAAAAACATGTAAACATATTTTGTTCAAAATTAAAATTTATATGAAATTAATGTATGAAAAGTCTAAATTAAGCAAATTTTCGTTAGTATTTTCTAATTTTTAATTTAATATTTTTTTCTATCATTTAATTGGTTGGGGTATACAGGAATGATTTCCTTATATTTGCTAATTTTGTATTAAAAGCATACTCCACGACACATATTATAAGATGATAATAAAAATGATATATAATTAAAATTTCAAAATAAAAATATCATAATATGACCATTTGGCAAAAAGCAAATGAGTGTGTGGTATATATATGTATGTACAGAACAGTCGACAAGTCATGGCCGCCCTGAAGTCAGGCCTCAATCCTAAGACTAAATCTCTCATTATCTATAGCTCACTTCATGGCATCCAAGACTCGTCGATTACAGTCTACTTTAGTTTCTCAATAAAAAATAAATAATATGTGCTAAAAATAATAAGTGACAATAAAATATGTATAATAAATTTCTTAATATATATGTATGTACGTACATTTCTAACAATAATTCGTTTTCACGTTCAGGTTCTTTCCGCGGCAAGATCTATACTAAGTTGTTAAAGCTGTTCAATTAATAACTAAATAAATTTACACACAGGGCTTCCCTCCGTTGTCGTCTAATATATAGTATGATCGACGAGTCGTGGCCGCATTGAATTTAGGCCTTCTAAACTTTTGCGCACTGTGCCCTCAGGAATAAAATTATTGTAAATTATGAAAATTCCTAAAGCCAATCAACTCCGCGTAGCCATCTAAAGCTAACTTCAGGGCCACCACGATTCGTCAACATTACTGTATTCCTGTTAATTTATTTGACTATGTAACTCTATCTTTCTGTTTGATATTAAAAGAAAAAGACTTGTCAAGTAAGATATCAAGAACTTATTAGACAGTAAAGCATTGCCAACATATATAGCAAAATTTATTTATCTAAATATTTAATCTGTAATTTTTTACTAATTTATGATCTATGTCAATTGAAAAGTGTATCAAAATTCTGTTAACTAACTTGACAGTTCTAAACTACACTGTTTTTTTTTCATATACAGAACTGTAAATTTATTTAAGAGAAATTTGAGTCTAATATTTTTAAAAAACGTACATAAATTTCAAAGTAGCGGGTATCATCTCTTGGAAATCATCTAAGCGCTTAGATCACTAAGCTATACATTCATATCCAAAATAAATAAAGCAGGGTACGCAGAGGGAACCTACTTAATTCATATCCAGGTACGTCGAAATTCTTATACATTTGTTACAACTTATTTAACTCGGTTTCTAATACCGCTACTTTAAGTTTTTTATAAGTTTTCTAAAATTCTCCTATTCTCCTAGTGTGAAAATAACACTTTAAAAATGTCAAAAATAATCACTCAATTAGACAGTACTAAAACAGATCATTAATTTTTAAAAAAAGTACAGATAAATAAACTTTGATATATATAGAATGAAATGATTCTTAATAAATATCTATTATATTATTATTATAAAAGAGACTGCAATAAGTCTTCGTAAACTAACTATTAGGCCGGTGTTACTACTCGTTGTTTTCACACATTAATAATAACATACATTATTTAATTGACAATTTATATATGAATAATATTTACATTATGTACATTCACTGAATTATTTAAATTTAAATATATTTAAGTAAAATATGAAAAGCCGATATTAGGTTTATATAAAAGATAAACGAAAATCGCAATGAATCTATTAATTTCATAATAAAAAATAAACTTGACAGTACTATATAAAAAAATCTATATTATACTAAAAAAAAACTAAACAATTATCTACAAAAATTGCAACATAGTGCTTATGATATGTCAATGCCATACTGAATTATATCAGTCACTTTAAAACACTTTAAAATCTAAAATATTTACAAATTTTCATTAAATTCCTGGCAAATACAAAGGAATATACGACTAACGACCAAATATTTTAAACATTAATATATTTAAAAAATCGAACCTGTACTGACAAAAAAGTCAATGACAGATATTTATAGGGGATTAACATTTAAATATTATTTTTATATTTACAATAGTAATGTTAGAACCACATATAAATAAGCTTATTTAAAATTGATAGACCTGATGAACCTTTTGTAAATCAATTTTATTAAAAAATAAAAGCTCTATATAGATCCATACTTATAGAAACAGAGTTTATATTTTATGGTGAAATCAATTGATTGAATAAAAAAAACGAAACTCCTCATTTCAATTCAATTTCTAATAAGCCTAATACAAATAGAATAATAATAAATATTTATACAATTATAATTAAGAACCTACATACATAATATAGATTATAGACACAGATTACATAAAATTATTTAGAGATTACAATTAATTGGTTAATTTAAGTTAATTATTATTTTTTATATTAAGTCTCTTCATAATAAGAGAAAGTTCACAACAAGTAAATACTATAAGAATTGTATTTAATGTATTTTTTATTTAATTTGAAAAAATATTATGTATTGAATATTCGGAGAAATTTCATTTCTTATTTGACTATAAATTATATAAGATCGAGACTCAAAAAAGTTTAAGGAAATTATTAATTATATTATATCCATATTACTTATATACATTCCATAGTATTTTTAAGAGGTAAAAGACAAGATTTACTATTCATAATTTTAACATCGATTAATTGATTGATTTCTTGATATATGGCATTTCGAGCGTGCCAGTTGAGCACAATTCATTTCGCCAATGTCATGTTGTATGGAAAAAACACATGAAGGAAGTTGACCGGTAAATTTTTACACCATTCATAGTTTAATATTAAATTTTCATTCATCTACTTTTATTTAAATATCTACCTCCACTTTTCAGTTCACATTCATATACAGTTCGGATCTTTATATATTTAATAGAACCAGACAAAATATTTAAATTGAAAATTATAAAAAAAGAAAATTGATTCCAATTATATATTTTTTGAATGTCAATTATTATCCTCTTTTTGATCAGTGCATAAAAGTTCTGTATTCAAATCAATTTAAAAAAAAAACTGTAATGTGACTATTTACTGGAATGTGTCTCAAATTTTCTAAAATACATACTAATATCATTTGTTTCAGATTGATTCGTTTAATATTTTTTTCTTATCACTTTTAAGCAAAGATTAATATTATACAAGAAGGATAAGTATTAGTTAGGTATATAATATTATATTTCAGATCTTTATTATAACTATTTCTATATAACACAGGTTATTTAGACAAGCTTCAATGATGGTGGATGTAGGTGTAATTATTGATTTTTAATATTGAATTTATTATATGGAATTAAATAAAAAATATATAGTTGATTTCAATTTCTTTAAGTATTGAGTGTTTCTAATTATATTATATGCATTAAGAACAGTCTTAATTTCGAGCACTAAACCATAATGAGAGATGCTTAGTAAGTGCTATTCCCAGTTAAGAAGCACTGCATTTTTTTACAAAAAGTATATAAACTGATACAATTTTATAAATGAATAAATACACAATTAAAAACTAAAATTATTTGCAATTTAAAAAAAATGAAATTTTCATCACTTTCATGCCCTATATACCAAATCTCCTATAACCGAGCTTACAAAATGTATATCATAACCTGATAGTGATATCGTCATCCAAACTGTTTTCCACCGGGCAGCAGGAGACCAGCTCCTCGAAGGACATGCCGTCCAGGGTCATGGAGACGGAGGAGATGCTTCTGAAGAGTGCTTCAGGGTCCAGGTCCTCGGGCAGCTTGGTAAGGAACTGTGCCGCTGATATAAAGTCCATGTCCTTGAGCTCATCTTGGTAGAGGTGGAGGATGCCTGTACAATATATTAAATATTAGTTATTTGGTAATCGTAATTGTTTTTTATTAATTTAAGTTTGACAAAATTGACAATTTGCTAAGTATTTTTCCCAAAAAGAATATGTTGTTATTCAATAACTTTATTTTTTTATTAATTTATTAAGCTGTTACAACTGTTGTTAATTTTACTAAAATTAACAAATTGTTTAAATAGATGTATTTTTCTCTCTAAACATTACTTAATAAATCCTAAAAAAAATTGAGGTAAATTGTCAATGTTTCTTCATAAAATTTCCTAATTTTATAGTTTGTCTATTAGCAAAAAAATATTATTTTTTAGCTAAATGAAAGTTATATGAGTAAATGGCAAATAAGAGACGTAAGTTTTTGAGTAATAAAAAACTAATAAATTGTAAATGCTACATTTCAAACAAATCGTATTATGACATAACAAATAAAGATGTCACATTACCCAAAGCAGCGTTAAATAGGAAGGTGTCCCCATCCCGCAGGAACACGTCCCACACGCGGCAGGCGGCGTCCAGCGGCATGGCTTTGGCGAAGGCGGTGTAGAGCCACTCTAGCAAGTACAGTTCCGGCGCCAGCGCGTCTGCCAGTGCCGGCAGGTGCCGCGCCAGCAGTCGCGCGTACGCCTTCCACAGCCGCTGTAAGTATAACAATCTTAACTAACATCTGCGACGCTACATGGAACTCGGGATACTGTCCAAAAACACAGACAAGTCTGTTATCATACTGCTCATATCATACATAACAACGACTGTACTTTTGCCACTGTAGTGTAGAGCTGTAAAAGCTGTATACAGTGCTTTGAAAATTCGGCGGGAAGTGGACAATAGAGGTATCTTAATGGGAACGGAGCGTCCTAACACAAAATTCCCAGGTTACCTCTGTCTACCCTCTTTTGTGCCGGGTACAGGGAATGAAGCTATAAAAGGCTTATTTTTATAATAAGGCATCGACTTCATAATCCACAAAAACCTGACTGGTTTCGTAAAAAAAAATCAGAGAATACGTTCCCAACGTGCTATACATAAGTACTCTCCTGCAGAAACTAGAGACAGGGACTTTGGAACTTTCCTTAGCTTCCTTCCTTAACGAAAGTTATACCGGACTCGACCATGATCAAACGCTGACTGTTATTGATATGATAGATATTGAAGTTTTCAAAACAACAAGCAACTAGGCTAAACACGATAAAATAAAAACAAACCTGCATAGTAGCACCATCCCTAGTGAATGCCGCTCGTAGTACAGGACCGTCTAATAAATTGGCGAAACAAACGAACGCTTGTGGCGCCTCCATATTCAGTATCAACACTGCTGCTATGAATGACATACCCTGGAAATATAATTTTTAGGGTTATTTACGTTAAAGTTATTTAAGGTTAATAGTACAGTTGCAGATAATATGCAATGAGTTATTATGCAGAAGGAATCTCTTGATACGGCATTACATGTTGAGTGACGGAATTCAACGTACCGCTTTGTCGTGTTACCAGAGTGAGGAAATGGCATGGCCCCCGAGGCAGTAGCCGGTGCCGAGCGGCACGACGAAATATATAATTATTATGAATTTACTTTCTTATTTATGTTGTATCTGTATTACTGTAAATTCTTACCTGTATATATCCAATGTCTGGTCGGTAACAAACGTACGCCGCCAACAATTCGTGTAGCACATCAAAATAAGGCCCGCCGGGTTGAAATATACACAAATGTGGAAACGTCCGCGCTATGTCCAATTGTATTAATTCCATAGAACATTCGTCACTATAATCTAACAAATTGGGATTAGATTTTGAACAGCACTTTTTTGGTCCTGGATCTACAGTCAGGGTTTTCAAATTCTGCTCGCTAAAATTCCTTGGCATCCCCAGTCTTGGTTTTTCTGTCTTTTCTTCTAACCGTTCATCAGTTTTTGATGCTTTTTCTGATCTTTTGGACGATCTTTCATCGGTTTTAACGAACTCTCCGTTAGTAAGGCCATCGTCTTTGTCATCTTTGGGTTTCTCGTTTTTACAATCACATGTGTTTTTGTTGTTGATTTTTAACCTTTTTCGTCTCAGTTGTGCTTCGTGTAGCTTCTGCTTTGCTTTTGCAACGTAGTCCTGGTACATTTCGTGTGTTATTTTTAACTTGTTTTCAATGGCGAGTTGCCAGACTCGACCTCTAATGGCTGGTGGGAGCCCGCTCCACCATAATTCTAGGGTACGCTTTGAATTTTTCCTGTAAATAAAATAATCGAATTAAACCCAAATATCAAATAAATATAAATAATTATTGATCTTGTTGTGGTACTGAAAATTAGTATTTGACTGTAAGCACGATTGTGGGTTTGATGCCCACCCGGAGGAATGATTGTGTTTAAAAGGATATATGGATATTGGAGAAGGATTATATATAAATTATTTTTATTTACTGGCTATGTTATTGCCACCAAATTTTAAAATCAGAAACATAGAGTTATATATTAAGAGAACATTTAATAGTTATTATCACAAAAAATATTTAACTTCAGATTTAGATGAGCGAATTGTTTGAAAGTATACCGCTCTCATGACCAGAATAAAGCAAAAAATCATCGATTCATAACGGTTATACAAAGCTAATTCCATGGAATACAACAATAGGTTTTAAGAAGAAAACAACAAAAACAATGGTTTTGTCATATACAATGCATAACTGCCCTCATTACCATTTAGCGGATGGAGTATTGACTGTCTGTCACAGATAAAAAAAAGTAGAATACGTATATATATTAACACATTATAAATAATGCCAGTCATTGAGGCCAGTCGTGGCGCAGGGGCACAAGGTTTGATTGGTTGTGGGTTTGAATCCCAATCTAGGAAATAAAATATTTATTTTTCTCAGTAATAACTTAAAACGAAAGAAGTCGCGAAGAGGTCGCTAGTGCTCACATGTTCTGCCAGTCAGGCAATATATTCTGGGTCCACTCCCTGGCGTGCCTCGCGAGCCTCTCCTCCATGCGTATGGACTCTTGAAGGCGCGCGTGCNTCAACGGGTAGGACTTTATACACATTTATCGTATTTATGTTAATTTACATAAGAATGTATAAATAATAAACTATATATAAACCTTCTACGAAAAACACTCGACTTAATAGTGAAGACCGCATCAAAATCCGTTGGGTGGTTTAGAATAAGAAGAGTTAGAAACAACAGAGAGACACAAAAAGCGACTTTGTTTTATAAGATATAGGATAGGATATAAAAAATCATTCAATAAGTTCTAAATATTGTTATATTTTACAATTAATTTATTTACATTGAAACTCATCGGGGTCGGGCTAGCGGACTACGCAAACTAAGGTTAACTAGGGCATCCAACTTTAGCAAATTAAATTATAACCAAAGTAATTACGTATGTGATACTTTGTTTGAGCACATAATACTTATTTGTTCATGATTATTGTCCAATTGTTTATATTTATAATCAATAATTATATTACAATTATAAACTCAAATATTTCATATGAGGCGCAGTGGGATAGAGTTCCATAGGGTGATTTCGACTACTACCTAGTAGACGAAGGCGTTGAGTTACGCCATCACGCCATTTTTCTTAAATGTCTCTTTGACAAAGAATGGGGAACCAATTGTCTTAACAATAGGTTCCTCTGCCAGCTGCTATATAATTTTTTATGAAAGAAATGCGACAGCTGGACGCTTTGTCCCGCACAACAGTATATACACAGAGAACCCAGTGTTGAGACCGTTAATAAGTTCCGCTGAATTTACTAACACATTACGTAAGGAATTGCCTTTTCCGTTACTAACTGAATGACTGACAGACAACGCACGTAGAACGCTGAAATTTTGTAGGTGACTTACGGCATATTGAAGGGCATCATAGATTTTCTGATATTCCTGTTGAAACAGTAACAAAAACAAAATCAGTTTAAAGTACGTTAACATTTTTTTTCAGCCTTATGCTTCATCTCATATTGCAGGATAGGCAGAAAGAACCTTATGTCAAGGGATTCCGTTCTCCGCTTTTCACCTGAATTCAAGATGTCGAATGTGAAATGGTGGAACTTAACACCGTGTAAAGCATTATAGTATCAAACATTAAATTGCATAAAATATGCTAAAACTACCAAAACTAAATGAGAAACAAATAAAAAAAAAATAAGAATTACCTTTTCCAGCTACCTTAGTGGGGCTCACTACATATGTAAATTACATTAATTTTGTCGGCACGTGGACGCCTGCGCTCCCTTGCGGCGTTAGTTTTCTTTATTACATTATTATTTGTACTATGGTTTTACATTATACCCACTGTTCTAAATTTTAGCATTTTTTTTCAACTTATACGAATTGTATTAATATGAGAAATAAGTAGGTAGCAGGCGAGACGATACTAGAATATTACAAATATAAAAAAGATAAAAATCTTTTCCTGGCATTACTTGTTCAATGGTGGAACACAACAGCGTACTTCGTCTATCAAAACGGGGAGATGAAAATAACTCATTTCCTCGAGTGGAAATCGAACCAACTATCATCGGTGGCACTAAGAAGCTGTCTCAACTCACAATACGCTAGGATGGCCTAGTCATATATAATCTATTTAAAAAAACCTAACGAGTTTTATTACTTTTGCGGTTAAAATTTATAGTTTTTGCTATGACTCGTGACACTTTTCTTTTAAATGGCCGATATAGTGTGTAACGCTTGACGGTTTTTATTGACNTTTTCAAATTCTGCTCGCTAAAATTCCTTGGCATCCCCAGTCTTGGTTTTTCTGTCTTTTCTTCTAACCGTTCATCAGTTTTTGATGCTTTTTCTGATCTTTTGGACGATCTTTCATCGGTTTTAACGAACTCTCCGTTAGTAAGGCCATCGTCTTTGTCATCTTTGGGTTTCTCGTTTTTACAATCACATGTGTTTTTGTTGTTGATTTTTAACCTTTTTCGTCTCAGTTGTGCTTCGTGTAGCTTCTGCTTTGCTTTTGCAACGTAGTCCTGGTACATTTCGTGTGTTATTTTTAACTTGTTTTCAATGGCGAGTTGCCAGACTCGACCTCTAATGGCTGGTGGGAGCCCGCTCCACCATAATTCTAGGGTACGCTTTGAATTTTTCCTGTAAATAAAATAATCGAATTAAACCCAAATATCAAATAAATATAAATAATTATTGATCTTGTTGTGGTGCTGAAAATTAGCATTTGACTGTAAGCACGATTGTGGATTTGATGCCCACCCGGAGGAATGATTGTGTTTAAAAGGATATATGGATATTGGAGAAGGATTATATATAAATTATTTTTATTTACTGGCTATGTTATTGCCACCAAATTTTAAAATCAGAAACATAGAGTTATATATTAAGAGAACATTTAATAGTTATTATCACAAAAAATATTTAACTTCAGATTTAGATGAGCGAATTGTTTGAAAGTATACCGCTCTCATGACCAGAATAAAGCAAAAAATCATCGATTCATAACGATTATACAAAGCTAACTCCATGGAATACAACAATAGGTTTTAAGAAGAAAACAACAAAAACAATGGTTTTGTCATATACAATGCATAACTGCCCACATTACCATTTAGCGGATGGAGTATTGACTGTCTGTCACAGATAAAAAATGTAGAATACGTATATATGTGTTAAACATTATAAATGATGCCAGTCGTTGAGGCCAGTCGTGGCGCAGTGGCACAAGGTTTGACTGTAAAATCGATTGTTTGTGGATTCGACTCCCAATCTAAAAAATGAAATATTTATTTTTCTCAGTAATAAGTTAAAGCGAACGAAGTCGCGAAGAGGTCGCTAGTACTCACATATTCTGCCAATCAGGCAATATACTCTGGGTCCACTCCCTGGCGTGCCTCGCGAGCCTCTCTTCCATGCGTATGGACTCCTGCAGGCGCGCGTGCCTCGCGGCCGCCTCGCGCTCCACGCGCCGCCTCGCCGCCTCGACCATGCGCGCGTGCTCCGCCTTGTGGCGCAGGGCTTCCTCTGTGCACTTCGCTGGGAGGTTTGATGGTCTGGAATTAACATTTGCATGAAAAATATACTAAAATACAATTAGAATGTATGATAATTCCCTGTAGTGAAGCCTGTTTAGGTAACTTAACCTTAAATTTATAGTTAACTAGCAATATTTTAAAATGTTATAAGATAAAATAATAATAATGGTATAGATAGAGTCGAATATTTGTCTGTAGTGTTATCAGTTTTGAAATATAAAATATGCTTTGAAACACAACATACATAATTCTAATTAGTTATTAAGTCTTGGTATATATGTCAACTACCTATTTAACAGCGAAACTTAACACCGTACTTTGTCATTGTGAACCCATAACCATCGCGACAGCTGCGCCATGATGATATCTTCATGGAACTTTACTGACATTCCAAACAAACCACAACATTAAAATTAAAGTGATTTTTAATAATACATGAACGGCAGTTTAATTAGCAAAACCATTCAGACATTAGCGAGAATACCGATATAATTAACGAGTTGCAAATCGACTGATTGTTCATTAATTTTCATGTGTTAATTAAAGACCTTGTCGACGTAACAACTAATAATACATTTTATAAGGTATCGTATTCTACATAAAGCCATTATTTTGTATTTATAAGTAATTAAATACTTGCATTATTTTCTATTTGACTACCACCAAATCGCTTTAAATAAATTTACTTATATTTTTTATCTAGGAAAAGGTATTTAATTAAAATATTATTTGTCCGTTTTATAAACGCGACGGTTGTCGATTCTATTAAAACTTGGGTAAGGAAATGAATTTAGCAGCGTTGAGTTTCGCCACCCACCACGCAGTCTCAAAAAGATGGGCGGAAAATGGGAGGAAAAGAAGTGTCCTTAACACTAGGTTTCCCGTTCCTTACGCTTTGCCTTTACACCAGAGTGGGCATCGAACCCACAACCTATCACGTTTAGTCACACTTTGTGCCCAGGTTATATTATTATTATAAGTGGATCGTACTAAAATACCCCCTTAAATTTGCTTGGGTAACTCTTATTGAGCTCTTGACCTTTACGATCAATTTGGTGGAGTAATAAGTTCAATCAATTTCACGTCAAGCAATCTGAGTAATGGTCCGTCGTGATGATCTATAGATTATAGGCAAACGTGGGTTATGTGTGTATGACTTTTTTATACGTTTTTATTATATTGTAGTTTAGTTTGTAGTATATTGTATTTTTATTGACATTACTATTTTATTTAAATGATTTTTAATGTATTCTTTTTTTTCATAGAATTTTGAATTATTAATATAGCCAGCTTCATAAAAAGCGAGATTTTCTCGAACACTTTTCAGAAGTACGAATTACTTGTAATAATATAAAACGAAAACGAAGTAAGCACTACGAACTCGAGTGCATATAACCATCGAGGTAATTGTAGGAAATTCCCCAACTAACTGCCAACTGCAGCGTTGCTATACTTCGTGACTCGCCCTGCGCTAGACGATTAGGACCCTAATGGGAATTGAACCTGTAACCCAATGGTTTTAGAGGTCATAATACATTATTTTGATGCTGACACGGCATCGTAATAATTCAATACTTGATGATGCTTTTACGTATTGACGTGTGCTTAGGGTGTCTGTATGTAAGTAGGTATATAAAATATGGTGCATTAGAAAATCCATTTTAACACAGCTTTATAATACGAAACCTCGATTATAAGATTTTTTTTTATTAGTAGCAGGTTGCATTAGGTTGGTATTTACCTTCCTTAGATACAAAAACAACAACAAAAAGATACGGTACATCGTTTCTAAACTATTAGTTGATACAAAAACGTCGTATGACGTTAAGATTTCTTTAATTACGTTGCAAGAAAACATATTATTATCCACACTTAACACATTTTTAAACGGTTTTATTTAGCTCACCCCGTTTGTTTGTTTGGGTCAAATTTAGTAATTGAAATTTAACCCTCTTCCCGTTAACCGATTGATCTGAAATTTGGTATACGCCTTTGATTCTGGTNTTTTTTTTTTTCTGCCATTTTACATTTTATTCTTACCATTTAGTTCTTATCTTTATCTATGTATGTATGTAGTATATATATGTGTATGTGTATGTATTTGTATGTATGTATATTGATACGGTTATATTTATTTATGTATGCTTTGTATGTGTTATGTATGGTAAATATATTCTTATTTATTTTATACCCTCAATTATATTTTTTGCACCCTACCCCAATCTTAATTTGCTATGTCCTCTGCCTTAAGGTTGCCTGGCAGAAATTGCTATTAAGCAATAAGGCCGCCTTTTGTACATTTAGATAATGTTATTGTATCTTGTGTCTTTTCTTGGGTGTACAATAAAGAGTTATTATTATTATTAAAGAGTTAATATAAAACGAAAACGAAGTAAGCACTACGAACTCGAGTGCATATAACCATCGAGGTAATTGTAGGAAATTCCCAACTAACTGCCAACTGCAGCGTTGCTATACTTCGTGACTCGCCCTGCACTAGACGATTAGGACCCTAATGGGAATTGAACCTGTAACCCTATTGTTTTAGAGGTCATAATACATTATTTTGATGCTGACACGGCCACGTAATAATTCAATACTTGATGATGCTTTTACGTATAACGTGTGCTTAGGGTGCCTGTATGTAAATAGGTATATAAAATATGGTGCATTAGAAAATCCATTTTAACACAGCTTTATAATACGAAACCTCGATTATAAGATTTTTTTTTATTAGTAGCAGGTTGCATTAGTAATTACCTTCCTTAGATACAAAAACAACAACAAAAAGATACGGTACATCGTTTCTAAACTATTAGTTGATACAAAAACGTCGTATGACGTTAGGATTTCTTTAATTACGTTGCAAGAAAACATATTATTATCACACTTAACACATTTTCCTGAATAAACTTGCTACTATCATGTTTCCCAATAAGTACCTACCCGATTTAAAAAAAAATCTTATTTATATGGAATGTAACAATTTATAATAGATCTGTAGAAAATAATATTTATAAATATTCTAGTAGATGGTACGTGAAAAGCTCGAATTGAGATAATAAAAGCTCGGCTTCGTACTGAAAGAGAATTATGAAGTCGAGGTCAGACGATAGAAAGCTTTGCAATTTTCTTTTGAAAACGATAACAAACAATTTCCGTTTTGCTTTCAGGAGAAAAGTTCGCACTAAAAGCCTTTTTATTATAAAAAAATAATAATAAAAGGAAAGGCAAGAACCAGAATTAAGAAGATTCTTTATTTAACAGTAAATTACGTTATACATAATATTAATGTATGCGGAAATATTATTTAAAAATTTCGATTGTGGCTCCTGAAATATTTCGAAAATTTAAATATAAACCTGTTCAGTAGTTTCTACGTAATACTGGAACAAACATGCACATTTATAATATTAGTAGCATTGCACCAAATGAGGCATACACCAGTCCCATTATCAACAGAATACCATTTCAGTTAGTTGAAATACAAAAGTAAGTAGTCCAATGCAATACTATAAACAATACACTTAACGCAACGCAAAGCAATACCTACCTACAGGTAGTTTGTCAATATAATGCATTCAAATAAGGCCAATGACACGACACTCAGGCGGGTATTTACGCGCTAATGTCAGCGTATTAAGGAAAGACAACTTGGTCATTTTGCATTTCACAAATCGAAATTTACAAAATAACAAAAATAATGTTTACAAATATGTATTATATGTTACGAAATTTGAGTCGTCGTTTTTTGTTATCCTTTAAAAATATCATATGTATTTATAGGTTATTGTATTAAATATTTCAATCAATAATTTTAATCATAGAAATAGTACAATTTTAATAAAAATAAGTTAATATAATAAAGAATCGATTAAATTGATAGATTATCTGTTGTATGGAGTGGACTTTAAAGTACTTAGACAAAAAACAATGATTTTTTGATACTCTCTCTATGGACTCATCTAAAATGGACTTAAAGTCAAATTACGTCGAGATATAATGCTAGATTTTCTACAAAAAATAATAAATAACAAAAAACAAAAGAATTTTATATTTAATTGCAATTAAATGCAAAATAGCCCAACGGGGATTAGGTAAGCGCCACAATGGTTACAATGTACAGCTAGAGACTTGTAATTTCATACAAAAGTGTCAGGAACGGAAACGAGCTATAGTAGCTGGTAGCTGGTGGCTCGTAGCTGGTATGCAATTTGTTCAACCGTTTATAGGGCACAATTTGCGTTTCTTGCGCTCGCCTTATAAGCTAATGCTAATGCCCCTGACATTCACTGCTATTAATATTGAATTAAGTTTTCAAGTCGTAGTAATTGCTTTTAATGACTTTAGTATTTTGAATATATTATAAATTCGTAGTTAAATGTAGCTTGTGGTTATGTATTAGTTGACATTATTAAAATATAGAAGCAATATATGAATAAAACTGATGGGTTATTATCGATGAAAAATGAAAGCTGTAATTATCGTTTATATTAGAGGAAACCTACTAATGAAACACCTCGTTCTCCTCGCACCTCGTAATTAGAAACCAAACATGCAACGGGATATTTTGTGTTGTGTGGAGAAACTCAACGCCGCGTTTTATCTACAAGAGTGAGAAAAAATGTATAATTTAAACATAGGCACAGAGATTTAATCCAGAACCATCACGTTTACTGTCATTCCTTTCTATTAAAATCTTTCTTTATCTGAGTAAAAAAATACTTTGCTGTATTACTCCAACTCAGTATTTTGTAATATACATGTAATGTATTACAAACTAAATTGAACGCTGACCTCGAAAACATTCAATAGTTATACAATTTATTCTTTGCATCTTATCAATTAAAGCCTTCACCTAATAATTGCAACTAGACATAAAAAATAAACTAAACTCTTGTATATACTAAAGTAAAGGTACTATCAATGGAATAAAATAAATATATCTATTTATTAATATCACAATCGACATTGAAAATATTAGTATAAAACCATATTTTAATATAGTATAACCTATATTTGTTCTTATATAAGTTCCCTCTGTTTATTTTGTATCTTCAGTACTTCAGTTCAGACCGTAGTCTATATATTTCAAACACAAATATCGCTCCAAGTCGAAATTGAACCCGCAACACTCTCGTATAACTCACATACATATATGAAGATACAAACTGCACGAAATATCTATCTATATATAAAAAAGGACTTGTCCTCACTGACTGAGGTAAGACGCACGCACAGCCGTAACCGCTGTGCGTAGAAACGTGAAATTTGGACAGATGTTTACTTTCGTAATCTGGACATCCACTAAGAAGGAATTTTCAAAAACTTTAACTCTAAAGGGGTGAAATAGGGGTTCAAAGTTTGTATGGAAAAAAATTTTAATCGGCACCGATTTTTATAAAATTTGAAATTTAGATTTTTAGAACTATTTAATTGAACACGTGGTTCATGGTTTTCTAGAATTCACCCCCTAAGGGTGCAAATAAGGGGTTGAAAGTTTGTTTGGAAAAATCTATAATAAGCCACCGATTTTTATAAAATTTGAAATTTAGACTCTTAAAAATATTTCATTGAACACATGTTTCATGGTTTATTAGAATTCACCCCTAAATACGCAAGCGAAGCTGCGCGCGTCCGGTTGTATAATAATAAAAAAAGTAAAAACAACTGTATGAAACGATTCAATGGACAATGGAAAAGCGGTTTAAAAAAAGTTATATTCAATGCAAATATATTTTTTATTTCTGTTTCTAGTCATTAGGCATTACTTTTTTCTTATGGCGTGCATATAAATAACCGTTGGTTAATTATACTATAGATACTGTTATCATAACCGTAATATAGTTTCTATTGATTGTAACATAAAGGTTAGTTCTTATTTGTGATTCTCTCCATTAGAGGATTTAAACTTAAATTGCGCGACAATATAATATTTGTATATAAAACAATTCTTAAAAGAATTATTTGAGAAGAAAGAAGAAGAGACCAACAGAGAAGTCAAAATATTCTAATATTCTTCGATCTGGTGTCGAAGCAAAGCGAAGCGCCGAGTACCAAAACTCAACATGCAGTGCCTCTAAAATTCGGCGAAAAGTGGGGAGCAGAGTGTCTTTACACTAGATTCACTCTGTTATATGCGAATCTAAATAAATAATAACAATTAAAAAAATCGCATTTTTATTTATTTTATTCTATAAAAAATATTCCTTCTGTCAATAATCTCGAGCAGTCACTGCGGCGTTATTTTATTAGTTAAGTAGTAAACACAAAAATCCATTTGTACAACAAGTTATACCTACACGCAATATCAATCCAGGCTAAGGATTAATACTACTTTTTTGTACAATTAACGGAATCACGAAAGCAATTAACTTATATTTGCACGAATAACTCTTGCAGAAGCTGGGACCGCAATTTTAAATGGTTGTTGAATTGCACTGCAGTTAAATTCCTTATTTTTATATTAAAATTATCTTTTACCATTCGTGGCGCAGGGGCACAAACGTGTGACTGTAAGCGCGACAGGTTGTGGGTTCGATTCTCATTTGACGAAATAATTACATTTCTTTGAGTTCCGCCACTCAACACGTAATGCCTCCAGACACGGAGGAAATTGAGGAACTTTGTCTTAATACTAGGTTTCCTCTACCTACCCTGCTGTATCCTGCACGCAGCAGGGTAGGCAGTGTGAACTGACCGGAGACCGTTGAAGATGTAAAAAAAAGTGAAATAATTTTAATTATTTTATGTTATCAATGGTAAATCACAAAAACGTGCTTCATGAAACGAAGCTCGGTAATCCCCGCATAGGTATTATGGCTTACCCTAAGCGTATTTAAACCTACAATCAATGCAACACCAAAATATCATATTAGTTAGTTAAAAGGATATAACTGAAAAAGTCATTGCTTAACAACAATATAATTAGGTATTATATTATAAATTGAGTTTTAATAAAACTCAATTTAGTAACAACATAAATCTTATAAGCGCTATACCGCTTGCACTAAGTAAATTACAGTTTGATAGAGACGTTGCCTCTCGAAGATCGATTAAATTCCTGGCAACTAACGATCCATTTGAAAACCACATCCGATGTTTTTTTACACAGAAAGTTAATTAAAAAACACTGTTTTACTCAAAAACCGGAGAGAGAGAGAGTGTGGCATTTCTTCATCCCTGAATACATGACCAAAGTTGTGGAATAACGCTTTGACATTTGTCAAAAATATTTAATATTTTAGACATTTTGTGTTATCAACACAGTCAGTTATATTGTGTACACTTTCATTAATGATTATGTATATTATATAGGAAGTAACAAATACCTACATTATAAGAGAAAAAGTACACTAGTAATTTTAAGAAATCGACTAATCATAAAAAAAAATACTAGAAGAAGAAAAACTGTGATTTTTTTAATTTTGCGAAATATTAATTTTGACTGCGTTTCTGTTTTTATTGATAAAATAAAAAAAAACCCAAGTTAGGTATGTAAAATAGAATGAAAGGGTATAATCAGATAATAGCGAACCTATTATCGAATTCATCTACCTATCAAAAAACCTGTGGCTCTGTGGCCTGACCTGTGGCCGCTGAATTTCAACACACTATTGCTATAAAGGCTATTAAGGCCAAAAACTCTTACAAAAGACCAGCCGCAATGAGGCCATTACAGGCAACCATATTTTTCAAAATAAAACCATGTCCGATGAGGACTTGGTGAAGCGTATTGGGGCATGGATGTCGGTCAAACGTGTCGCCGTTCCCAGGCTATGGTGTGAGCTGCAGTGATCCATGGTGGAAGTTAGTAGCGAGGTCAATAAACCATTCAAAGCCTTAAAATAACTTTTATGACACTAAATAACTAAACAATAAGCGCTTGCGCTATAATTATTTATGAGTAATAAAAGTTAAAGAAGTTTTTTTTTTTACTTTAAATAATTTAACAGTAGTAAGATATTCAACATTAAGAATTTATTTCAGTTACAAGAAATATTATATGTATTTCAGCCATTGATAAAGTAAAAAATATATTATTTGGAATTGTGATGATGATGAATTATTTAAGTGTTAATCAGTAAAGCTCTCTGCCTAAGAATAATTAAAGTTTAAAGATGTGTGGAATTAAAAACAAGAAACTGTTAGGTTTGATAAGGTTAAGTTAAGGTTCAAAAGTGCTAGTGAAAGGCTGATTAAATAAGGAATATTTTTAATTTGAATTCAGTCAATGCGACAGGACAATACATCAATTTTAATCACCTTAAAAATATATAAATGTCAAGGCGTTAAAATCTAAATCATTAAAATAAATATTATAATGAAAATTTCAAAATTTCCACTTAACTCGTTTACGATAAGACTATCCAATTAATAATATTTTTACTCTGTATAATAAAATGTATATACATACATAATTTTAGATATAATCAACCCGATAGTATTAATTTTAACGGTCGCTAACACCTATTGTGACCTCATATGCCATACAACTTGGGTCAGGCCGGGCTGTTGAACTACCCACGCTTGGAGTTTTTCAAAGTAATTTATTATCATTATATTCGTATTGAGGTTATATCGATATATCAAATATTTATATTTAAGAAAGGTTATACCCCAAATTTTCTTATAAAAAGGTTATTTTTTAGAAGAAGTAGGTATATTTATTTCCTATCTTTACAGATATTCAAATTTCAATATTAAGTTTATTAAACATAAACGCAACGGCTGTAAGTTCGATTTCCATTTGTGAGAATTAAATATTTTCATTAAAAATTCGAGGTAAATGAGGAACGACGTGTCCTAAAACAAGAATCCCTCTGTCTACCCGGCTGTATGCGGGACACTTCGGGAAATAAAAATAAATTTCTATATTTTTAGATTTATAGTAAAAGAACTGCCACCACAACTTAGTTACTAGACTTTCCTCAATCAACAGCGTAAAATGTATTAACTAATTCTTTATAGAATGCAATTTCACATATTTATTAATACAGTTTCATATTTATTAATTCATTACTATATTTAAAATAAAGAAATCACATATAATTGCAAAAAAGTGAAACGTTAAACTGTAAATCGCTTCATAAATTACCTGCCACTTCAAAGTTAATTAATTTTAATTGACACCAAATTGACGTATATGCCAATAAGTGAAGAATATAAACAGATAACAAAATACAGCAAAAAATATTAATTTAGTAATTTAAATGATAATTTATAATGGCTCTTAGAAGAGTATCTTTTTTATTAGTTCAAAGATGTGGTATGCATTGAATGAATAAAACAAATAATAAAAATCATCACTTTTATCGATAACAGTACCTATCCAGACACAGTTGCAAAAATGGCGAGCTATTGCGTTGTTTTTTATACATATTTTTAAAAACCAGAAGTTGTTAAAATTTAAAAATCATAGAATTTACTCAGAATATTATATTATTAGAATAATACATTAATTTAAATTATCAAATTATTTACAAAATAGATAATTGTCAAAGAAACCAATTAACTTTTAAGTAATCACCTCCTATACAACCGTCTATTCTAATCTCCATTTTTAATTGTTTTACTTTGACAAACACTGACAACGTATATTTTCAAGCGTCGACTCATCAAGGAGACCAAACAACCGCCAAATGTACATTTTTAATTAATATTTCAATTGGTTACTTTATTACATTATTTTTATTGTATACTTATTCATCACCAAGAGCCTTTAAAAGGCACAAAAACAAACTTTTAAAATTAATTAAACGAATAAAGTGAGGCTAGATGTGGCGCAGGGGCAAAAAGTGCGAGTGTAAACACGATAGGTTGTGGGTTCGATTCCCACTCGAGGAAATGATATTTTCATTTCTTCGCTCTTGTGTCGAAGCAAAGAGCGGCGTTGAGTTCCGCTAATCAACACTCAATGCCTCCAGATTTCGTCGCAAAATAAGAAACAGAATGTCTTAACACTAGGTACTTAATACACGACTTTATTGAATTGAACTAATAAAGGATATAAGGCAGACAGGAAAAATTTAATCAACATTGTAAGGAGGTTTGCGCAATTTGCTATATTATACCTAAGTATTTATGTCAACGTGTTACAAATATTCATTATTCAAAACGTGAGCAGAACGTGTGACGTTACTGATGGAATTACATATTATATCAATATTGAAAATATAATATAAATATGGAATTAGTAATACTCGTTTTTCGATAACGCGGTAGTTGTGGGTTCAGTTTACTTTGAAAAAATATTTATAAAAAAAAGGTTTTATCGATCGAGTTACGTTATAGTGCGGTGCATTGTAGTGCGGCGTTGGGTTACGTCGTCAGTATTCCATGTACACAAAATATACGATTAGTGGAGAAAAAAAAAATAAGTTCATCCTTGTTAAAAGTAATACTATTTTAAAAACAATGACAAAACTAAAATAAAACACCATATATCACCGTCCGCTTCATATCAGTGAAAAGATAAAACTTTGGGCCACCAAACTTGTTAGAGAAACCAGTAGTTCTCTATTTATGAGTAAAGTTTTATTTGTCAAGATAAGAGTTCAAAGTTCGAATTTGTGACGCATAACTAAGGAAAGAAGCAATCACCAAACTCTTATACATACAAATGTGTTATATTGCAAGAGATTATAATATATTTTTTAGGTGTAAGCCATTTACATTAAAGCCATTTTCGTGTACACGTAATCTATAATTTTGATAAAGATACAATATGTATTATTTTTTAATCGGTCAAAGTCAGACGGTTAATAATAATCATCATATTTTTTACAAGTAGACACCTGTTTAATAACTTTCTAAAGTTTTTTTTGTGTTTTATTTTTAAAAAAAGACAAATGTTATTTACTTCTTTTTTGACAGTCACACTTTAATTTGAGCAAATTTAATTAGAAAGCGTAGCGTTATAAATAAAGTACTCGTCATATTAAGATTTCTTGTGATAAACAATGCGTGAAGAAGTGAATAAATATGTACCTATAATATGTATTGTATAAATTTTTTAAAGTATTTTATTGATACTTTTGGTCCAAGGTTCCATCAGCTATCTTCCAATTCCATCTTGAGACCAGCTCGATGGTACCATAATATTGTATTGTCATGTAATCAACATGTAATTACCAAGTTTCAGGATAATACAACAATTACAAGTCCGTGTAATTCTAATTCTTATATTTTATTACATATTTACATAGTTACAGCTCCACCTAACAAAATCATGTTGAAAAGAGAAAAAAAAATGAAAATAACACAGAAAAATTGCACTCACCTATCATGTTGTATAAGCGCAATTGAACTAGCAACGAGATCTTCAAACTGTTTCTCACTGGCCGAACTGCCTTGCCTTTTGTGATGATGAGGAGTGTTCGCAGCTGAAGAAGCAGGAGTTAGTGTCTTTTGCACTTCAGTGCTCAAACTCTTCGTGAGATTCCCATTAGACTTGCTGCCGAATAAACGCCATGTTGAACCTGTTGTAGAATCTTGACTTTTAGTCGAACTACTCTTCCACGGGAATACGCCTCTGTAACAAATAAAAGATTATATGTAAAACATGAACTATTAACTTTTTTGTGTTAATATATTATTAATAATTATGGGAAAATCTAGAATAATCACTATTTGTTTAATGAAAAGATTTTTTATTATTTATATGTCATTATAACACAGTTACCTATCACGAGTCCACTTAACCATATCAGACGGGTATCAGGAATGTTATTGTGTGATAATTTGCTCTCGGGTCTGTCGTGGGCGTTGTTTATAACAGATTCCACGCGAATTAAATACTAAATACGTATTTAGATAAAGATTTATAGTATTATAACTTTAGTATTGGTGTATTATTAAAAATACTTATTTTAGGTCTAAATTAAATAAAATAACAAAGTCTTAAATAATTCACATTTTAGAGGTGTCAGATTGTGCATATCACAAAGATCATTAATATTTGTGTAGACATAATAAATATTGCCATTATATGAACGTAATAAGAAGAACAAATCGGTGAGTAAATAATTAATTTCTCCATAGAGTACCCGTATTATAAGAGAACAAAAAGCAGCGAAATCTGTGTTTTCACCCAATTAACCCAACATAAATGAGCGAAAGTACCCACTCAACAAGAATTATAGTCACATAAGTATAATGTAAGTAATTACATAAATGAGAAAACTCATATTTATTAACTTTAACACATTTACATAATAACCAGTACACTTTAAACGGTAGAGAGGTGATGTACTAGAATTTCTTTATTTAGAAACTGGGTATGCAAAATGACGAGAAATTTGCATTAGACTGACATAACGTGTATGTAAGAATTCTTGTAATCAATGAAGCATTATAAACTGTATTTTATAAGTGTAAATGAAATATGTACCTACAGGATGTTTTAATTTTTTCTTTACTATATAAAGAAATGCTCTATTATTATTATTTCTATGATGCAGAAAATTGAAATTCACTATTATTATTGTGTGCACACACCGTAACTGCTCTACGATAGCGTAATTCATAATAATAGACAAATATTGTTATTTGAGGTCACCGTAGCGCCGTGGCACGAGCGTGCGAATGTTAACGCAACGTTTGTGGGTTCGATTCACATTCGGGGGAATGAAATATTTGATATTTTCATTTCCTTGATCTGGTAACAAGGCAAAGGTTGAGTCCCGTCAGTCGACGCGCAATACGTTACGGGAACGGAACTCTTAATCCGCAAGGAAATGTTACAACACTACGTTCCCAGGCCCCCTTTGCCTATAATGTTATAAAAAATATTATTAGCAAAATATAACGCTCCCTTAAACAAATGAACAGTGGTACTTTTACCACACATTATTCTTAAGCGACAGCAATTCAAATTCAAATTCAAATTCAAAATATTCTTTATTCAAATAAACTATAAAAGCACTTTTGAATCGTCGAATGTACATGTCAACAAAAAGCTACCACCGGTTCGGAAGGCAGTTCTGCTGAGAAGAGCCGGCAAGAAACTCAACAGGTGTTCAGTTCAATAATCTGAATAACTTCAATAACCTACTTATTATATAGGTACTCTTTGTTTTTCGAATTTTTACAAATTCTGAAGTACTCTTAAACCGAATCGATCTTTGGATAAACCGAATTGTTTTTTTTTTTTGGAAACCCGACGTTTCGAATACTTTTCAGCAGTCAGTGGTCACTGGTAGACTCTACCCGGTAGACTCAGTCAGTCAGTCAATACCTACTCACTATTTATACAGCACGTAATGTGTAAATGTGCGAAGATAAGAAACGCATAATAACTTCTAACCGTTCATAATCTAAGAACAAAGCAAAGCTAGGTCACTTCGATATACGAGTAAGTATTTCATAGTAATAATACCTACATTTATTAACAACTAACAAGCGCGATATAACGTCAATGCGCGTGTCCTTCTTACTAGTTTACGTAGAACGCGATAAATATTAACTTAGAGCGAATAATGGAATAAAATAAATTATAATTTAAAAAAATTTTTTCAATTTCAAATGAAGTAAAAAAGTAATAGAATTAAACCCTAATGTTGGACGGCATGCAATCATCATCATTTTTTTTAAATATACCACACATTATTATATTAATATGTTTCTTCACTTTTGTTAACCGACTTCTGTAAGAAAAGTAGTTTATCAATTCGAGTGTATTTTTTTAGCTTAATCGTTGTTGAGTCATTTGTCACTCTCTACATATGCAGAGAATTTAGAAAAGTTTCCATTGAATATTATATTATGTCTAATAACTGATTTAAGCAAAACATTAAAAAAACTTTACATTAAAAGAGTTATATTTTTAAAAGGTTGTAGCAGAGAAAATATAAAGTACCTACCTATCACTTACCTACAAGAACTTTTCTTTCATCTCAAACTCGTTTATACATGAACTAACTCTACCGAGAGGAATATTTTTAATTTTCAACTTAAATTACTCTACAAACTAACTCGGCCTACATCTCGGCCTGGATTCTGGCTTGTTAAATATTAACATAATCGATATACCTATACTACATATATGTCATATAGAATTATAACTTTTGAATTTCATTTCAGATTTTCTATAATTTAATTTTGTGAATGACATAGTAGAGCAATCAAGATTAGTCCGATTATCGTAGATTACAGTAGATTGCAATGAATCTAAAATTCAGCGGTAAATGGGGTGGGCACACATCACTGTAGGCAACAGGAACCTAATTTTAAGTGCCTTAAAATGTCTGATGTGTGCGGAATACAGCGTAACGCTCTAAAAATAAAACCATGCCACGCTATTGTATTGCATTTCAGCATGTAATCTGTCTAAAACTATTTTTTTTTAGAAAAATATCGTAACTTTATTATAACAAATTTTATAAATACAAAAATATATTAATAGACTGTTTAACTGGGTGTATTATTATGATCTATTTCTGTTCTTGAGAATGCATCGGTATTATTATTATATATTGCGAAAATGCGTACATAGGAAATTGTAGAACGAATGGAAAGTCCCGCTGCACTAGCAATTAAAATTAACTATTTAAGTACTTATCCATCGAGGTCGTCGTGGCACCGGGACACAAGGGTGTGACTGAAAACGCGATAGGTTGTGGGTTCGATTCCTACTCGAGGAAATTAAATATTAAATTTTCATTTCTTCGCTCTGGTATACTGGTATATTTATATCATACTTTGAAGGCAAAAGCGCTACGTTGAGTTCCGCCTCTTAGCACGCAATGCCTTGAAAATTCGGCAGAAAATTAGGAATGGAGTGTCTTAATACGGATTTCTCTGCCTACCCTGCTATATGCAGGATACAGCTTGAAGATGAAAAAAAAAATGCTCTTGTTATTTTTTTAAGCTTCACACATGCGGACAGACAGTATATAACGTACAAGTCTATATAAACCTATATTCTCAAGTGGAATTTGAACCTATAACCATAACTTCATCATTCATTCTCCAGGATGAAGGAAGGAATTATAATAAACTGTGTGGTCAGAAGTAATTTAAGCCGTCCGCAGGTAATGCACACGTGCAACGGAAGTTATGAGATTCCGCGTCAATGGCTGGTTAAGTATATAATTATGCTTTTGAGATGATAAATCGAGCTTACAGTATGTTGTCCGAATACATACCTAACCTACTAAATACTTACAACTGAGTTAAGAATATATTTATTTAATTTATTTTAATATGTACTAATTATTTATTAAGTTGATAAAAATAACGTCGTAAAAAAATATTTGTACGTAGCGGGACTCGTACCAGCAACAATTGGGAACGGAAAAAAAAAATATAATAATAAATCCTTATACGCTTGTTTCAACTTATTTCGTGTTGAGTTGCGAAACTCAACGCCGCGCTTAGATTATGTAAAATATAAGGAAATAAAAAGCTTTCTTTTTGCAATTGTGGTATGTTAAAAATATGGTTACTTTTGTTTTTGATATGAAATAGTATATTGTTACATTAATTATTATTCATTATATAATAAAAAAAAATCAACTACTCTATTCCTAAAAACTAATATAGTAGATTAACTGTGAATAGATAAAAAATAGAAAAAAATATTCAATGCCTGACATTAAGGCGTCTCTAAATCTATACATTTTAACAATCTCATAATACCTTAATAGGATAGGAATATATGATATATTTAAATACTCAATCCGATTATACTAAACATATTATGAGTATTTAGCTTTCTATTATGTGTTGACAGCACGTGCTGGGTGACACCTGACGGGTCTAACGTAATCACAAGCTTCTATAACCACTGATTTAATTTTAAAAAATCAGAATATGAAACATAAAAGAAGAAACAATAAAACACCAAAAGATTAAAACAGAAAATATGAACGCTAAAAGTTGTTTAATTTAATATGTATCAAGATATTACATAATTGAAGGTATTAAACTAATATAAATATTAAACTTTTAAAAAATACAAAAACCCACGTAATACAGAGAAGAACCTGCCTGCCATCATCACCATTCCGCTATGATCGTCATCTATCATCACATTTGAGTTTGTTGGACTGAACGCGTTAATCTTAGGAACTACAATTTCTAATTGAAAAAATCTTTTATATTGTATAGTTAATGTATCGGGAAAGGCTACACTTATTAGTTATTACATCACATTAATCATCACTACGAGAACTTAGAAAGTCTGTCATAATATAACATACACAACTTTTAGTTATTTACATTCTAACTCAGGTAAAGCCGAATGTAACAACTAAGTATAATAATATAATTTCTATAATAACTAAACAAAAAAAAATAAAGATAATTCTAAAAAAAACACAATAACATTATTATGCAAGTACAAAAGTCAGATAAAGCTAATGCGACGCAACAAAAACACGAAGCGCTGCGCTCGTGCCGCGCCGCGCCTGGTACGGCCGACCTGTTGACTGTGATGTTATGTTATGATGACTATATTGTAGAGTAAATATGTAGTGAAAAGACTGTTTAAAGGCATTTGATCGTAAATACGATGGTCGTGGGTTCGATCTCCACTCGAGGGAATAAATTATTTTGTTATTGTTCCGCCTTTCAACGTGTAATGTCGGACGGGAAGTGGAGAACGGAGGACCTTAATATTAGGTTGTCTTTTTCGTCCCTGCTTTGTGAGGAACATACTATACTATAGAGCAGAACATATATTTGTTAATAATCTTCATCGGTATACATTTACAGCTATAAGTACCTTAGGTAGGTAGGTTTTAAAAATTAAAATATTCTTTATTCAATTAGGCCATTACGAGCATTTTTAAATCCTCAAATTACATAAATGTCAGTAGAGTCAATCCTACAGGAAGCTACCACCAACCCGGAAGGCAGTTTCCGCAGAATTTTTAATATGATTTACTATAAAATAACAACAACAACAGTCATTAGTTTTCCGGATATTTTTCCCGAGATATGAAAAATATTAGATTTTTATACCTATTAACGTTTAGGTAGTTAAGTTGTAATAAGTAAGTCATAAAAATATTAACGTAACTCTACCACCTGGCCACTGCGCGGCACTAATCTTTTGAAACAATGCACTTAAAAATTTCTTCTTAGAAACTGTTTGATAACAGTGGAAAGCGCAGGTGTTCATATTTGTTCTCCATCAACACTAATTTTAATTATTCAATAGATAAGGAATATTACCACAGTGGTATATCTATATCTAAATTAATAACTGCACGCAAAGTTGAGACATGGCGTGTTGAGAGACGAAATTAACGCCTTGTTACTAGAGCTAGAAAATAAAGATAATTATTTTAAAGTATGTAAATCGAACCGACAACCCTCGTGTTCACAGTCGATCTGTGCCGCTGATCTACGATGGCCTCAAGCAAAAATAATTGGTCTCAGTCAGTTCATTGCGTGTAACACAAAAGAACTTATATTTAGAAGAATACAAAGTAAAATATCATATGCACGATTAATTTAAAGTAGGCTGTTGCGTTGTCTAGAATTTTTATACCATATTACCTTATATTAAGACTGGCCTTTTTGTTTAAGTAGATAGCGACGCGAACTGCTGAGCTGAAGGTCGTGAGTTCAAGTTATTTCCGTGACAGATATTTATATAATTAACTAGAATATCTGTTTCGTTTTTTGGAAATTAATTTGTCTAATTAGATATATTTTTTAGCTTTAGGCATCTATATCTTCACCATATAGCAAGGTAGACAGCCGTTTCATTCTATGCCATTCTCTACTTTTCACTGAATTTTGCAAGTTTTGCATGTTTTGCGGCGGAACTTAACGCTGTGCTTCTTCCTACTACAGCAAAAATATTGTACAATTACCCCCATGAGTCGGGATTGGAACCACGACGGTTCTACTTTGATTAAGATCGAATTGAAGTAAGTAAACAATTAAGTTAAAAACTGGTTCTCACGAGAAGTACGTAGAACACTTTAATGATGTACCTATTACGCGTATCCTACTATTATATATATTTGTGGTCTTGTCATGGAGTCACGATATAATGTAAGGTCGTGATTTTATAATATAAGTTAACTTTGCATATAGCTATATTAGATTATGAAATATTATCATTTAAATATGTATTCACATGCAAAAAAAACAAATAGAAATATATAATAAGTTAAACATATATAATAACCTCTGGGACTGGAACCCGCGATGTCCTAGTAGACGGCGTTCTAAACACGTTAGGACCACAGCGACAGAAATTCGTATTGTAGAAAGGAAAAAGAGATTCACGCTTTTACCCGAACATGGAAGCATAACGACAAAAAATATATGCATTCTCCTTATTAGTGATCGAATCTGTAACCATCAGATTAACTACAGACGGAGTCCCACTGCGCCACAACGGCCACAAAAATAGTAGCTAAAAAAATCTTATAAATTTAAAATTTCTGGAAAGCGTAAAAGACATTAGGTAATAACCGAATAGAAAACAAAAAAGTGTTAAACAAGTACCTACTTACTTATATCACATTTCAATTCAACTAAAGTCGCTTACGAAAGTATACGAAAGGCTCGGTGTCGGTGCATGAGCTGTAATGGTAGAAACTTGGCAACTAGAAGTAGAAACTAAGTGAAATTCGATTGGACTCTTTGCAAAACTGCGAAAGGAAATTACGTACGATCGAGTGAAAACACATTGACTGGCGAATGGTATTTTAGCATTAAATATACAGTAATTATATGAATTTAGTATATTTTTTAGCTCTACGCTGTATACCACATCTAGGCATAGGGAATCTCCAATTGTTGTGGAAGGTTATGACGTCGATAGTTTTAATGTAACCCCGCATGGGTTATAGTCAGAGTCATCTCATGTAGGTTCGGTTCCCATTTGAGTAAATGAAATAATTAATATTTTCATTTCCTCGCTCTACAAACTGCGGCATTCAGATGCGCTACTCAGCACACCTCCAGAATTCGGCGGAAAGTGGGGAACGGGAAGTTTTTAATTGGAACAGAGTGACTTAACAATAGATTTCCAGGGTCCTTTCTACCTACTCTGCTATCCCAGAAACTAAAAAAATTACGAAGGTTAACCTAAAAATAAACCATAAAAATAAAAA
>JAKRZM010000013.1:261586-272259 GCA_036379175.1 Heliconius cydno galanthus | reverse complement strand
ATTTAAATATATTTTAATAAGTACTTGAAAAGATTAGTAGCACAGATTTAAAATTACGGTACCTACTAAAAAATCCTTGCTGTGTAAAACAATTGGAAAATCCTTATTGAAACTACAAAAATGCGGGTACAAAAGTGCTTTGCAAACATACATTACATGAATAATCCAGTAGTTAAAGCGGGCGAAGCCGCAAGAGGGTCGCTAGTTATATATATGATATCTATACTCGTTAATGATGAAGAAACAATACAGACCAGTCGTGACGCAGGAGCGCAAGCGTGCGACTGTAAAAACGCGACAGGTTGTGGGTTCGACTCCTTATCAAAGAAATTAAATATTTAATATTTTGAATTCTATTCTCTCTTTCTAAAATATGGTCAAACTCTCTTTTTTTTAATTGACATAAATGTAACATAAAACTGATTACTGTAATTATTAACCAATATTTGATTGCATTACCGTGTTACATACTTGTGGCGTTAAGTTTCACAGTCACAGTCCTTGATGTCGGTTCCAAGCGGATGCTCGTTTTAGGATACCGTCGCCGTACCACGAGTACGGTTACGTTAGCCAAGTTAAAGTTTTGCAATGCTTTACCAATCTCCGGTTGGGGACGACAGTTAGCGTGAGAAATTACTAGAATTGAGTATCTAGCGAAGATTCGTTGCGTTGGTAGTGACGCTAATTAAATAAAATGATTGATGTTTTTTCACAAGAACCATGGCAAAACTGTAACCACATGATTTTCATAGACATTTATCTTAATGGAATCCTAAATAATTTAGATTTATTTAGTTCGACCGCGTTGTGATAAGGAACAATTAGAGTTGTGAATAATATATGATAACTTCATAAGGAAAAAATTACTTGGCAAAGCATATTTGTGCCAACTACCGATATGTATGTCTGTATATGTAGATACATTATCTCATGAGTTATTAATAGAACGCTCTCAGAACCGCACGCGGAGCAGGACCAAGACCTATTTACTCACGCTCAATCTTTCGCAAATGGAACAAACATTTGCCCTTTAAACGGTATTAAAAATATTTGTATTACATCATCTAGAACATATGTCTATAGCTAGCTTAGCTTTTAGTATTTAAATGGGTGAATACAAGTTTTTATAATAGCCAAATAGCTTTATACTTTTTAGCGTGGAAGGCGGAGGTTGTGGTTGTATAGACTTAAATTTGGCATTTCTATGTTATATGGGTATAAATTTTCATTAGTCTTATACTAAACCATTCGGTTTTTTGTTAATATTAATAATTTTACAGTACAGAAAAGTAAAAATCATTATGTGAAGTATGCTATTTGTAAATTTATAACTTTTAAAAATTTCAAAATTACTAAAATCTTACCTCCCATGACGTGCCGTCCGAAAGCACTATAAAACCACTTATAAAGTAACAACTAAACGATTTTGAGCTAATTTGATAATACACATTACTATAACAGAGCCATCTACATTCTACAAGTCATAAGAATCTTCTCTAGATATAGCATAACATTTTTTTTTCTTTTATTTCTTCAGCTTCACGATGTATCCCGCATAAAGCAGGATAGCCAGTGGAAACCTAGTGTTAAGACACTACATTCCTCACTTTACAGCGAAATGGAGAGAACTTTTCACATGTTAGAAATTATTAGAAGTTCTCCCACGTAGTAATATAAAAAAAATTAGGTCAAAATAATTTAGAAAACCAACTCACAGGGCGTCTGAAGACATTCCAGAGACAATTCTAGTACGTGAGCACAAACAATAAGACAAATTAAATATCATTCAACGAGAATGAAACTAAGACGACAGTGTGTGACACTGCCATTATATACAAAACAAAAATATGAGTGCACAGGTGGCGATAACACCATGTTTATACAACTTCATACATTTAAATGTTATTTCTCACATATTAAATATGATAATATTCTGAATATATTTTTATATGAATAATATCATAGCGTCACCAAGACTGTTTAAAAGATAGGTTTCGTAATGTAATATATTTAATTGAATATTTAAATAACACTCCTAACTCGCGTTTAAATTAGAATTCAATGCTAACTTTGTTTTAAATAAAAGTTATCTCATTATAATTGTTAATATCTTCTAAATAAACCTATTTGTATAGATACATTTCGTTCTTTCGTTGTCTCATTGCATTAATTTCTGTAAATTTTTAAAGGTGAAAACGACGTTCCTGGTTATAATCAACTTATCAATTAAGATGTCGTTTTTGTCATTTTTACTCATTAAAATCTTTCTAAAATACAAATACTTGTAGGTATATAAGTCATTCACCATTCTTATATAAAAGCACTTTGAATTTTAAACAATAAGCAAATGTAGTTGTGTTCTTATACACATATCAGTTCAATATTATGATAGTTATAATTAATAGTTAAAATTTCAAGTAGCACTCAAGTCCGCTATGAGTAAAACACAATTTGATAAATATAACCTTGTCAGTTTTCCCAAGGCACTTAATTCCTTATCCAATATATAGCGATAAAAGTAATTAAATGTATTCTTAAGGAGATTATTAAGTAATATTATTACTATATTTATCGTATGATTGTATTTGTTGTTTTGATTCGTATATAGAGACAAGAACTAGATAGGTTATTTATCTATAGATAGAAAGAACTGGAACCTATAGAAGAATGACTAGTCATACTCCTTCAAATCCGAATTCTAGACATTGAGTGTGGAATGGCGTAAATCAGCATAAACTCCATTCTAACAAAGTAGTGGGAACCATCACAACTACGCCACTTTATGTAAGAAAAACAATATACATAATATGTAAGTATGAAAAGAAGTATATTTTGAAATTAAAATCACATTTTTCCCCGCCATTTTGTCTGCTTAATCGAGTTAAGTGACAATTTTGACGCATAACCGAGTTTGATTCGTTTCTTTCTTTTATTCCGAGACAGCACTGGTTACGGTAACTACGGTTTCATTCATTGTACTATTGCGTCAGCCACGTTGCGATGGACCTTTTTATACTATTTATAATCTGTATCTGCAAAGTTTTAAGTTTTCTCTTAAAACTAAAGTCATATTCTATGAAATTACAATATAAATTCAGCATAGATTTTGAATGGTAAACAAGACAAACATTTATTAAAAATAATTCATTAAAATTTTATCCTCTTACAATACAGAAATTGAAACTACCTCCCTTTTCTTTATAACAAAACTAAATTGACTCTAAATCTAAAGCAATAAATACTTATTAAATAACAGCTTTCTATATTTACAATACTAATATCGACCTTGTACTTCCACTTTCCGATATACCGGGTGGTATTGTATTTGTGTCGTACCGTCGGGTCTGTGACGTCGGTTTTCGTCAGCACTTGTTTATTTATAAATGGTTATCATGAGAACTCGCGGTCAGTGTGGAGTTGTACACGGCAAGGTCATCATTTTGAATGTCATCTTTTGAAATTAAAATAGTACAGTTTATAATTGATTTTTATTTTATGTTAAAATAGTAAAAATAGTAAAATAAAGTTTGAAAGAAGCTAATTATTCTAGAAAATATTTATATGTTAAAATGTTAAAAAACCCGATCCAAGAAGTTTTTAGAAATAAATGAAAAATAAATATAAGAGATCAAACTATATGCCCTAGCTAATAAACTGAAAGCAAGTAGAATATTTTAAACAGCTTTTAAATACTAAGAACCGAAACAATTGAACCTGACATCCTACAATTTCACGTGCGACCAGACAGAAACAATTACCTACCGGACTTTCGGCCACCTGCTCTCAGTTACGGTCTATGAAATATAATAAAAAAATCTGACATAGACTTAAATTTAACAGAGTTGAAACAGACAAATATAAATAGTTTTCTTTAATATAGATAATTAAAACATATAATTTGTTGATTTGTACGACTAACACAAGATTTAGATGAAAACTTAATAGCAAAATATTAAACATCCTATATTTAAAATAAATTGAAAATAATACAAAATAATTTTCGTCAAACGTTAATTATGTACTTTAAAGTTCTAAATAAATTGAATTAACTATTTCCGTGTAAATTTTCTTTGTATATAAAAACGTGTTAACTTTATAATTGTGAATCATTTAATTACTATCAAACAAAAGAATACGTACAAAGACAACGATAATGACTTACTAGCTGTATTTCAAAGTTTGCCAAAATGACATGAACGTTGTTCTAAGAAGAGGTTAAGTGACGCTTTTATGATAATAATAGAAATTACCTAGTACCAACAAGACATATTCCTTTTTTTTGTTTCACACTGTATTAGGTAGGCAGAGGGAACCTAGTGATAAGACACTCCGTTCCCTACTTTGCTAAGTGACTCAACGTTGTGCTTTGTCTCGTATTCCGAACTAGGAAATAAAAATAGGACAAGATCTTTTATTCGGTAGAATTGAACCTGCGCGACTTCCGGCCCCGAACTAGATATTCTTAGAGGGAGATATTCTTAGTTATAAACATTTCACTAAAAGATTTCTATTACGTATCATATCAATATACAAATTTCCAAAAAACTCCACATTTCACAGTCAATCTATTCCTAGAGCAGAACGTCAGTAATGTACCTACTTCATCCACTTCCGGAGCTCATATTTTTTATGTGTTTAACACGATCAATATCAATTAGAATGTTTGGTTTGGCTTTAAATATCAAACGATCTTATTTTTACAGCTTGGAAGCCATTAAGTGGATAAATAAACACGTTAACAAGAAATTCCTAAGACGCTTCATTAAAATAAAGTGGTGGGGTCGCTCTAATGACTGTACTTCTGTGTATAAAAATATTCTTTACTATGATTACGTTAACGTGAAAGATTTATAATTATTTATGAAAAGTAAATGAATATATATTATGTAGGTATATAAGTATATTTATATTAATGGAAATAATTTGAACGCAGCCTATTATATATTTTTTTGTTTAAATTGTTGCAAAAAAGTCAAAAAAGATTTTTACGACGATTTTAAGATATACGGACAAAATTCCGCGTATCTCTAGATATATTTAAGTATTTAAAGCGTTTTCGAATAGGTGAGGACGGTTCAGTGCACTGGGCGTCTTACACAACTACAAGTATAATTGACTCCCATTACTCCATGTAACTTCCGTGAAAGAAAACGGCTTAATCGTAACACTTTCACTCGAATCTTTAAAATTTCACATCGGTCCGCTACAGATTGTCGATATTTTAGTAACTAATATAAATCGATTATTTTTTTAAAATATTTTATTTAAGTAATATTTGTGAATTAGCATTGTGGCGCAGTGAAAACTCACTGACCAAGATGGCTCCTGAGTTTTAATTCCCATACTGTTGTACTTTTAACTGTGTTGTTTTGATAAGGTTATTCAATTTTTCCCAATATAAAAAAAAACATAAACGGCAAAGAAGCATAAAATAGTCTGATGTTCTAATAACGTTACAAATATTCGTGGTTATCTAATAAAAATTGTAATTAACTTTAACATTACAAAGGTTATATAAAAATCAAAGATGCAAAAAACATTGTTTTTAAAATCTTCACAATAATACTTCACGGTAAATTAGTTGATTAAGGAACATTAAAATAAAATAATCAATTAATTCTTATTCTGATGAGAAATTTGGATTCTTTTAAGCACATAATACCTAAAATAATACATAAAGTAATATCTAAAGACACGAACGAACCATGAGTCTGTAGGGTAAGAAATGATAATAATAAAGAAAGTCTAAGGACTGCCCAAAAAACAATAGACATAATATTACAGAGAAACAAAAAAGAAAATGCCAGTACAAATAAAATACAGCTTCAGATAGACATTTTCAAAATCACTGACAAAAACACATACATAAAATGAACTACTTCGTAATATCGTTAAAAGGCTTCATATATTACAGATGTAAGTTATATTTTAAACCTATTATGCACCTTTACATAACATAGTACTACACAAACTAACAAGAAGTAAATAATATTCTATGTAAATATAACTATTACTATACGAGGGCCCTCCAGCTATCCAGCAGACAATGTAATTGGTCCAATTGATATAGTCGACATGAATGGTTGAAATCAGACCTTGTAAGATGACATCTTTGATGTGAGCGTAGCTGATGATGCCATCATATAATAAAGATTACATTAGTTTTTTTTTTATGATTATAGTAACCTATAGTAACTGTAGGGCTGTGATTTACATAAAACTAATTTTAATGTTAGGAACATGGTGAAAGAAGCAATTGCACTGGGACGAAGTAAATAGACCAAATACTTTTTACAACCTAACAAATAACAAGTTGTTTTTTTCTATTTATAATATATTTGCACATATTTATTACTTATAATATAAAATAAATTAGGCTATCAAACTACACTACACATCAACTAAATTTACAAATACACGTAATAAATCCACATTATCAATGAAACCTTAAAAACAACAAGTAGAAATTGAACACTTCCAAAGAGAGATTCAAATTGCGGTACATCATCGATTCCGTTTCCCGTATATAACAGCGTGCAAGGCAAAAACTAAAACGTTAGATAAGATTTCTCACGCGAGAAAACGACTTACTGGAAAGTATAATATATGACGACTATGACGAAACTGCAAATGATTTTTGTCCTCGTCTATAGAGCCAGCCATATGCTGTAATCATTATCGTTGTTTCGTAATTCCCTTATCAGTTACGTATTGTGATAAGATTTTTGATAAGCGCTTTTTAAAATATTTCAAATATATGTAGGTATTACATTTATTTTTATTTATTATAGACTTGCGTATTATGAGAATAGTTTTAAAATAGTTGCGACAGTTGACTAAAACGTTTTAATTGTTACAATAATTGCAGGTTCAAACCCCATTTGGGAAAATACGTATATCTATAAAAAAATTTTTTTTTTGGAAAACACAATACGAAGTGCCTTGTCACTAAAGATTACAAGGCTTACAGTGACGATAGCAAAATTAATGGAAACATTTCTTCTGTACGGGCATAGCAGTAAGTCTATTTTTTTATCTATACAGGCTTATAGAGGTCGTCCATCAATAGTTGTGGATTTGATTCTCATAAAGGGGAATGAACCCTAAAATATGAAAAAAAAACAATGAAATATGTACAAATCCATATCCAAGTTAACATATTAGGTATATATAATATACTTATGGCTATATAATCTGTTAACTCGGACACGCGTCAGTCGGTACGTGTTTAATAACGCTTCTAATGTGAGAGCCGACGCCGATAGGGCAGTGAATACAAGTCCCGCACGTGAGAATGTTCGTATCTTATTGATCGTAAAGAACTCTACAGACATACATATCTATATATATAGATATGTATAGATATGTTCTTTGTTATTTTTACATATTATAACGTATGGGCGGGACAACGGACTGTTTTAACCACGTTTAATTTTGTATATGATTTAGCGTGAGAGAATCTAGTGAAATAACAAAGTGGCACTAAACTTACTTTTCGCCTATTTAGAGGCATTCTGTTTGGTAATCTATTGGTAATTAAAACCTAATAGCACATGTTTATAATATCGACAATATAAACATTTCCCAAATGTCATTTGAATTCACAACGATAACCCAAAGTTTACTACGATACAATGTCGTCTAATAATTAAGATTATCTACAAAAAAATAACGACCTAATTAATTTCAATTAAAAATTACATCAAAATCGTTATAGGCTATCTATGATAAAGAATTACCATAAGATTATTATCAAATAAGGTTCGAACACCGAATCGACTAAGATATTAGTATGACTCAACGTAAACTCTTGGTGACCACCATATTAATACAGCCTACTTCCGATTACTCACAATCGACTAATGGATTACATTACAAGGCAAGAAAATATTATATTTCAAATATTTTTTCCTTCATATAGTACACTATTAATTCTATATAGGGCATAGAACCTCGTTAAGACACTTGGTTTTTCCCACTTTCGCCTTCATTTATCTCAATTCTCAATATAAGGTGTTATGTTGTGAAACTTAATGTCACGTTACAACTGAGAAAAATAATTAAATGAAAATAAAAATAATTAAATTGTTTTCATTCCTCCATGACGATATTAATAGTGAGTAATAATAATTAAAATAAATCGGTTATAATAGAATTGCACAAATAAGTGAATCATACATAAATCAATTCTTTTTATTTAAGACAATAACAGAAAAAAATGTAACATAAGCAAAATGTCTGTATGAATAATGCAGTGTTTATTATTAGATATTAAATGCACAAAACCAAAATAACATATTAACATTATAGTGAATTAAAATGATATACTAATCTCATTAATTGTGGTGCATTTTCTCTTGATAATAATATATTTCTGAGAAAACGATGACGGTAAGCGTAAATATTAGGCTTGCCATCCACTTAAAAAACATGACGAATATTAATATACTTAAATAAGGAAACACACGCTAATTTAATCTTTTTTAAAGATAAAAAAATTGAATCTAAAAAATCAGCAATATATACATATTACAAAACTTTCAACAAAATTGAATACAATACCAGCTTTTACTGGTTCCAGGTCTTACTATATAAGGTTAATAAATGTGTTTCTTTGTTAGCTCTCGACTATCGAGTTGCCTCCTCGAAGATAAATCTGAAACGACGAGCTTGTTTTTCTTAGAGGCGCCTTTAAAGTACATTGGTTTATATCTTGTGTGCGCAGTACTTCTACAAACATTATTTATCGCTGCAGCAGTATAATATAAACAAGTTTAGTGCTATGATTGTTGCCAGACATATATTTTAATATACAGAAATTTCTTTAAGTAGGTATATACAAACATAAATTACTCTATAATATCTGAACAGATGATAGCTACGTTGAGTTCCACCACTAGGAGTGTCTTAACACTAGGTTTCCTCTACCTATTGTAGTATGGGCGGGATACAGCGTGAAGCTGTAAGAAAAATATTACCTTTATTTTCTATTCAAAGTTTGGTCTACAAAATTTAACATAACCCACAAACACATTTTAGGCCAGACGTATCGCTATCGCTACCCATTTCGATAAGGTTATGAGCAATA
Source organism: Heliconius cydno galanthus (assembly GCA_036379175.1). Lineage (NCBI taxonomy): Eukaryota > Metazoa > Arthropoda > Insecta > Lepidoptera > Nymphalidae > Heliconius > Heliconius cydno. Next base: position 263,171 of record JAKRZM010000013.1, on the reverse strand, counting down.
TTTGTATTGTTATAATTTGTTATTGCCTTTTTTATCTTCATGCATTTCCTATAGTTTTTAAGTCATAAAAAATCTAGTGAAAAGTCACTATTGTGTTAATTTTTAATCATAAATAAAACCGTTGTAAGACATGAAGATCGAGCTAAGTGCTCTAGTGCCCTATGCGGGATCTCTCCGTGTCCAGCAATGGACGAAGACAGACTGATAATGATGACGATAAAGAAATAATGCCTGTTGGTCAGGAGGCCAACGACACGCCCTGTCTAACTAGACCTATGAACCTATAACCTAACTAGACCGAAAAGCTATTTTACGTGGAACTAAAATTAGAACCCAAAGTAACTTTATTCAGTTAAGTACATCTCGACTGCGCCACAACGCTGTTCTCTACTACTTTACTCTATTATATCATAAAAAAAGAATGCGGGTATTGTAGTGATAAGTGCATGCACAAAAGAATGCTCGCCATTGTTTAGCTTGTACAATGGGAACTAGAAGCGATGCAATATTTAGTAGAATAGAAGGTACCTAGTTTCGGATCAATGTTAGAAGCTTATTTTTTAAAGGTCTAACATATTACGTCAGGCATAGGAGAAAAATCGTGCGACTGTAAACGCGACAGGTTGTACAGGTTCGATTCCCACTCAAACTTCACTCAAGAGAAGTATTGAATTTCTCACTTCCTCGCTCTGGTAACGAGGCAACGCGGGGCGTTGAGTTCCACCACAATCTTAAAAATGGTATACAAGACATTACGTTCCCGAAATGAGGTCATCTTGAAGATATATTAAGAAAATTGATACAAAAAAAATGTAAACCAGAAAATATTGAGGCCACGATCGTCTATCTCGATTGAGCTATACATTCCTAATAGAGTCGTGAGTAAAAGCTTTTGGCTTATCAAACTTTTGATTAAAAACGACATGGCGTTCCTTATTTAATGTATCAAGATACACTTACTAACAGTGGCCTAAAAAACAATTATAGTTATATGGAAGGAAAATTTAGATGTAATTTAATATTTAAATAATATAAAATATAATTTCGTCTCTGATTAATTGCAAATTAAAACGTTACAAGTTACGTATATCCCGTGTTTAGAAAAAAATCGTATATACAACAAAAGCGAGATTGTATTTATTTTTTTCACGCTGTATTCCACATGAAGCAGGGTAGTGGAATCTAGTGTAGACACTCCGCTCCGTCTCCTATATTCATCATACTATATATACAAAAAAACACGAGTCTTACTTTAATTATTTTGTCCAAAGCTAAGATAAAAGCAGACATCCTGTCATCCTATACAAATATAAAGAAAAATGAGTCATCAACATCGCTCACGTGTATTTCTGGTAAAATCAAAATAGCGTACAGACGGACAGTCATGACATAATTGCTTGGAATGACGACTGCGGTGTTCATAAGCAAATGAGGCATAAAGTATGAGACATTAGTCATAACTTCGACAACAATGGTACTAATTGCTGTATTTAAACTGGAGCATTAATTAAACTCTTATCTAATTTGAATTACATAGATATTTTGTACTAAAGAACGATTATTTTAGCCAATTCGGATATTTATA
>JAKRZM010000013.1:185058-260529 GCA_036379175.1 Heliconius cydno galanthus | reverse complement strand
AGTCGAATATTGCAAATTCCCGTCTTAGCGAGCACCTACGTCCTATAAGTAACTCCTATGCTAAATTTGAGATTCCTAGCACATGTAGTTTCAGAGATTTCGTGACCTTTCGATTTTATATATATAGAAGAACCTACAGTTACACAAATAAACTCTATTAGAATCTAGAAATTATTTAGAAACCAATAAAAAATGTAACACAGCGGGACTTGAACGTGCTCTTACTGAAAACCGTTCAGCGCTTAGGCCAATTAAGCCACACGTTTTTAACAGTAGTTTATTACATTTTTTATGCGTTTCTTACAATCTATTTTTTTTTATTTGAATCTATCACTTCATTTTTATAAGTATTACATCAAAAGCCTTTAAAAATATAATTAATTCAAAAGATAAACCTTGTCCTTTAACGTACTGCGACCACCTCCATAAAAAGAGGTTTTATTTTCGCTAGAACATCTGCAATACTATTTATTCAGCAGGCGCATCCTGTTCCATATTTATACGGGCAAAAACGTCGATACGTCCGAGAACGGAGCCAAACTATCCGCATCATTTTTTTACAGACGAAGTCCTTCAACTCAAATATCCTTGAAACACAGAATACACTATATCGAATATCTGTAAGACCGACAGGTTGTGGGTTCTATTCCAACTCGAGGAAATTAAATATTTAATATTTTCATTTACTCGCTTTTGTAATACTCAATGCCTTTAAAATTCTGCGGAAAGAGAATGGTCTAACCGTCGAAAGATTATTTTTCTTATATCCAAAAATTAATTGATGACTTCCATCATTTCTACTTAATATTTCTAGGTTAAAACTACTTTATCTATAGCGTTTAGAAAAAAAAACATTCAGACAGCCCCGAGATACGAAAAATATTTTTTAAACATAAATTGCATAAAGATCGAACATATAAGTACAACCGTTGCATATGTATATTAGATTAATTATTATTACGTCACCATATAAACAATTATTCAGCACATTTAATGTAAACAAAGTAACGGGAAAACATGAGTGCATCAAAACACTTGCACTCAATATACAGTACGGTAAACGAGTTGTGGCCAGCCTGAAAGCCAACTTCAGAGCGGCCGCGACTCGTAGGTCGCACTATAGTAAACATTTGTGCAAGCCATGAAAGAAAGGTTGCGAGTCGCGTCAGTTGGGTAGCGTTGTCTCAGCGAGCAGGTTTTACCAGTACAAGTATAAAGCTTAGGTTATCCATTCTACGTTACGTATACTCGTATTCGCTTTAATTTTATAGCACATTGTTCCAAGAAACTCGTTCTTGTTGGATTTATTTTTATTTTCCACGCGGCCAATTACGTCGCCTTCGAATTTATGGTGGTGTATAGTAAAAGAAAGTCTTTATTGTTAGGGCTTTGGTCGTAATTTGACTTTGGTGTTATTACCTCGGGCTAAAAGAAGAAAGAAGAAAGAAATGCAGTGTGTAAAAAGAGCCTACCTCATAATTACATTTTTAAAAGTTGAATTAACCTACACTTACATTTAATTAACATGAATAATAACTCCCTTATGTAATTTTAATTTTCTTTTTAACAAATTAAATAATTTTGATTCTTAGTTGAGTCAAATATTTTTGTCAAGAATAGGTATATGTATAATAAAAAAAAATTGTACAAAGTCATTAAAAAATATGAATACTAAAAACATCACGAGTCATCTTTCCAGCAAAAACGTTTCATAAACGATATTTAGTAACTATATTCTCACAAGATAATTATAAATAATTTTATATATTATACATATATTACTGGGAAACAATGAAAATCTGTTTTTAATGCTTGCTTAAGACTTCCTGACCTAGACATAAACGCCAGTATTTAAACAAAGCATAAGTTTGTCTTTAACTGTAATTCAAGACATTGTGTGTTGAATAGCGTAACTCAACGCTGCATTTTATCTTAGTAGAGCGGTAAGGGAACAACTAATTTCCTGGAACTATTATCGAACCTTCAACTAGTTACATTTACATTTAGACTCAGTACCACGAAGGCGTTAATTTCAAATAATTTGAATTTAAAGAAATATAAATAAAATTAAGTAAAACAATATTTTATTTTAGTATTTCCATCAATATTTTAGTATTGAATCACGACTGGCCTTTAGATATGATCAATATTTTTTATCTATAGGTATTTCATTTTTTTTTTCACGGTGCCTAAAACAGGAAACAAAAGGAAACAAGAAAACACTTTTTCTTCTTTCTGTAATATTAAGTAATTCTTCTAAAGGCATCAAATGAAAATTTTATATAACTTGTAAAGATTTAAAATTTTCAATAAATTCTATCCTATCCATCTGCTCTCGAACGTCACGCACCACTGCTAAGGTAGCGTAATAGGGTTGCCAAATAATTTAAAATATTTTTATTAAAATCCCAAAGTGTTAAATACGCACAATTCTTTAAAAAATTATTGCACACTTGGGATTCAAAAAACATTTCCACTAAAAATTCATGCGTTTTTTATTTTTAGTAAAAGAACATTCAAATAAGTCGTGAGCAATATAAACATTATACGAGAACATAAAACTTACACAACAAAATTATACTAAAAATGTTATAAAGGTACCTATGTTATTATAATTTTTTTTATTATACATACTTTAACTTTTTAGTGTATATAATTAATACTTTTATTTTACACACATGTTTTTCACTATTTACAGGATGTTCAAAACGTTATTTTATAAATATAATAATCATATAAACACATTAGCACACAAGCTCTACGTACTCTCAATATTTTATGTAAAAATAGTTTAATCATTGAAACTTGTGACGCAGCATCACAAGCCTCTGCCTGTAAACGCGACGATTGTGAGTTCGATTCTCATTTGAGGCAATTTATGATTTTCAATCCTCTGTTTTAGAAACAAGACAAAGCCGCGCGCACATTGGACTCAATCCTAGGAACACAAGATGTATCAATCTTTGTGATTAAAAATAGAAAAATGCAACAATACACAATTTTAACATTGTTTGTAAATTTGACATCGTTTGTTAACCCTAACACAGATCAAAGACCCTTAATTAATGCCTCAGTAGCGGCGGACCGAACTTGTATACAAAATGTGAGATGTAAACAGTTATATAGGTAGGTATATTTACCCCACCTACCTATACTTAGCTCACTCCCCTTACAATAATTAAAAAAACTAAAATAAAAAAACTGATGAATGAAGAACTCCTTTCATCTCCTCATGAAGATGTCCTGCATATTAAAGATACTAAAAAAATCCCTATTAATAATGCAAAACATTGAATTAGAAATATTTTCATTTCCTCCCCCTCTGATAACAAGAAAAAGCGTTGAGTTCCACTTAACACGAAATGTCTTACAAATTGGACGTTAATTTAGTGAACGGAGTGTCTTAACACTACCACTCTATACATATATGCTTACCCTGCTATATTTGAGATACAGAGTAAAGTTTAAAAAAAATTAAAAACTATTCATCAGTATCGGCGAAATGAACTAAGTAGTCTAAGAAATATGTGATGCAAACCGTTATATTACGCTTATCTCATTCTTGCTTACGTAAGCTAAGCTATGATGTTGGTGGTTTTTTGTATTGAGATTTGAAAACTGGTTCGAGGAATAAGTAACGAAGTTCAAATGGTATAGGATGATGTTTTTATATATTTTCAAGGATGTTTTTACATTTATTTATTATCTAATTACTTAAATTTTGGATCTTACCTGCGATCAAGAAGCTGAACGCATACATACATATAACTATTATAAAAGAGCATTAGCATTAATCAATATTCATTACATAAACATCCGTATTTGTTGTTTCTAATTTATATATTGAAGCTAGTCGTGGCGCAGGGGCACAAAGTGGGAGTGTAAACGCAACTGGTCGTGGGTTCGATCCCCACTCGATATGAAATATTGAAACTTATATTTCCATTTCTTGGTGTCGAGGCAAAGCGCGGCGTTGAGTACAATGCTTCCAGAATTCGGCGGAAAGTGGGGTACGGAGTGTCTTAACACTAGGTTCCCTCTGACTACCCTGCTGAGTGCGGGATAAAAGACAGTTGTACTTCTGTCGTGTTATCGCATTTAATATAGCATAACAACGTAAACAAATATAATAATACACTGATAGTCTACTTAACATATGTATAACATATATGTATTTATGTACACTTTGATATGAGAGGCCTAACTCAATATTCAAAACATATAAAGGACTATAGGAAATCATACTGTAGACATGACGTAATGCGCATGCGAAACAATTTGCGAGTCACTTAATAGGCAGTCAGTTACATTCCTCGCCTCTAAACAATCGGTAGACGATAACAAAAAAATATTAAAGAAGACATATTTTTACTGTGTTTTTTTTATTATTTTTTAGAGGAAAAATATTCAAAGACTGGTTCTCACAAGTTAATCTGCAATTAGCCTGCATTTCATCTGTTTTTTCTAATAAAAACAGTTAATATTTGCTGCCATACACAGGACTAACGGTACACCGGCGAGCGAGAGAAAGCGTAGAGGATTCCATTCGAGTGAAAGCACGACGCCAGTGTGGACGCGATATCGATATAACCTCGAAATGTTTCTGATAACGTCAATAACATTACTATCAGTGACTTTTGGCGTTTACTGGTACATGAATAGACAGAAGAAGTTCAAATATATGTTGAGTGATTTGATAGTCTCTTTGGACATGCAGGGAGCTGGAGCCGGTGGATTGATAGACGACTGGGTAAGCGTTTGGAAAAACAAGATAACATTGCCAGATGCACGGAACAAAGTTGCCGTTATAACGGGTGGTGCTCGCGGCATCGGCTTAGAAGTGGTTAGAGGACTTTTAAAAGCAAATGTGACTGTTGTCATGGGTGTGAGAAATCCCAATTCTGTGAAATCCATGAAGGAAACAATGGAGAATGGTGATAAAATACATGCATTTCCGTTAGATTTAATGTCTTTGAAATCTGTTAAGGAATTCTCTGAAAAAGTTTTAAAGGAATTTCCAGAAATACATATTTTAGTGAACAATGCTGGCATTATGTTCGGAGATTATAAACTAACTGAGGATGGAATTGAAATGCAATTAGCTGTCAATCACTTAAGCCACTTTTATTTGACACATTTATTGTTGCCAGCATTAAAAAATACAGGGAAGGTGTCAGAGCCAGCAAGAATAGTGAATGTTTCCTCTTGTGCACATTATGCTGGGAAAATTTACTTTGATGATATTAATATGAAGGAGCATTATGACACTACAGCTGCATATGCACAATCAAAACTTGCTCAGGTAAAAAAAATAAACTAATAAAAGGAAAATTAAAAACCATTATACATACATTTAATGTTTTTTTATTTTTTTACTAAGAGTATACTACTTAAGTCACTTTATTTAATTTGGTTACAGGTAATGACAGCTAGATATGTTAACAAAATTTTAGAAGACAAGGAGGTCCCAGTGAAATCTTACTCAGTTCATCCAGGAATTGTTGACACCGATCTATTTGAGAAATCAAACTTTAGAAAATTCCCCTGGGTAAAGAAAATGTTCTTTAAATCACCAGAGAAGGGAGCTATTTCCATATTACATGCATGTTTTAACCAGGACATACTTTCAAAAGGTGGATTGTACATTAGCAATTGCAAAGAAGGAATTAGTAATAGATTTTCAAAAAATGAGGTATACCAAGAAAAATTATTTAAGCTATCTTGCAGCTTAATTGGCATTGAAACTGAAAAATTTGGTAGAAACTAACTATAATAATTAAAATGTAAGACAAGACTATATTATAGCATAATTGTATTGGACATGATGAATTTATTTTCAAAGCTTAGGGGTCTTTTGACTATTAAAAATGTTATTTAATCTATTTATTCAACATACACTAACATTTTTTACCTCGGTAGGATAACATATTTATTCAATAAATTTTTTATATTAAATTTTTGTTTCAATTTCCTTTCCTTTTTGGTATGAAATAAAATGATGATTAAAAAAAGTATGAAAAGAATGAAATTTATTTAACTTAGATGTCTTAAGAAGTTTTTGTTTATGTTAGACTGTTGTGGCTCAATCTTGTTGTAAATTTAACAGTTGTAGGTTTGATCTCCAATTAGGGTATGATTATATTTAAATTATGTTTATTTCCAACTCTGGTAGTCGAACTTAGTGTATTCAACAAAGAACAATCTAAAGCATGAAACTGTTTTTTTTCTTACTTGAATATTATCAAATATACATTAAATTAAATAACTAAAGAGCATATTATTTAACTTTTGTTTAACAGAAACATGTTAAGTATTTGATGTGTATTACAAAACAAAAATATGTACCTAATTAAAATATAAATATTAAAATTAGTATAACTTGTTAACAAAAATATAAATTATTAAACAAAATATACAGTCATACATGGCAACAACAACAGGCTTTAATTATGTATGGACTATGGATATTAATTATAATTCATATAAAGTTTCTCGAATCCAAGTGAAAGTTTATTTTATGCAAAATATAACATTAAAATGTAACTACAGCTGTCTGCAATACATTGAAATTTATGGGTATATAAATATTAACTGACCTGCTAAAAAATCCTGACAATCCTTTTTTCTTTAGTTTTGCATGTTCTTGTACTGTTTCCACATCACCTTGCTCATCATCTCTCGAAGCACTAGATCCCAGAGAACATTCCGAAAGGCTTGAAACAGTACTTGAAAAAGACCCTCCATCCTTCCCTCTTTGATGACCATTCACACTGCCACCCCACTGAAGGGTACTCTTGGGAGAATCACTAGTATCACTTTTCTCACATAAAGATATAGAATAATTTCCTTCATCACTAAAACTACTCTTTTTAGATAGTTTATCAATTTCGTCCGAAGTGTCCTCCGATGGTTTTTCGACCTTGGGACTCACAAAATGTAGTTGTTTTGTAATAGGATTATAAGCTAGTTGTATATTGTCTAGGGCTTCGCTAAGGCGCATCCCGCCTTTTTGGCACGGCGACGACATTCCAAAGGTTCCAAAATCAAACTGCGTTTAAAAATTCCATCCATTTTTCAATAATATCCTTTTAACTGTTTCCTCATTACTGCCTTCATTATAAATCATTATTATAATTAATTGCAAAGTTAGCACTATAGCTCGTTATCTTAATTTGATATTTGTAATTCACATCACAAATGAAAACAATCGATGTAAATATCTTGTTATAGAAATCTAAATTATTATCTTATTGAACATGTACACAATGAAACACTAAAATGTTATAATAAATATTTATCACTAAGAATTTTTACACAATTATTAAAAATCAATAGTATCTATAACACTATGTTATTATTACAATAAATCATACGGAACTAAAACATAAAGAAAAGCAACACACCCACCACCTTTTCCCTTCCACTCTAAATAAATTGACATTGGCATTTTGCGTTGTTTGGTTCGAAAACAGAAATCACGAGACCCAACATTATTCGACTAAATGCAGTAGACACTTTTGTACTAAACAGAATATAGGCAGTGCATTATATTATCACTCCGTTGGCTTATACAACCGCTACAAACATTTTCGGACGAAAAAAATGTTGTCATGCCTTATAACATTCTTAATAAATTAAATAAGCAGTTATATTAATTTAACACGAACTAGTGTTAATGTTTTATTAATATTCAATGTTATATTTTTAATAAATAACTGGAAGTAAAATAATGACATAAGACGACAATAATGGCTATTATTTATCTACAAAATAAAGCAGAAAGCGTCGAATCGAAAGTGACGCTAGAAATTATGTCAATATCAATAATCTGTGCAAGAAGTGAACAAACTTTGTTGTTTTTCCGTTTATTAATATTGTAAGTGTAACAATATTAATTAAGATTATAAGCTTTGTTACAAACCAGCCTAACTTATGAATTAATTAATCAATGAAAACGATAAATACACTACATTAAATTTTTAAACATGTCTGAGAAAAGTGGCTTTGACGAATTGCGAGTGAAATATAAGGTAAATTTTATAACCTTATACATACATTTTACATGAATAAGTAATTTTTGTAACTGAAATATGAATTATGCTGATAAAAAATCGTATTTTGCAGGATGTTCTATCAAAAGCTTTCACAACCAATAATATTGACTTATTGGATTCATTTTCAAAAAATGCCAATGAAACCGATAGAAAAATTGCAATGGATCAGGCGTTTAGAGACAAACTCTTGGAATTACTTGTAGAAGAACCAGATACTTTAGAAAACTACATTTCCTTTTGTATCGAATCATGTAGGCGACACATGGTGACACCCACGATGCCAGTAGTCCTACTAGGCGACATATTTGACGCGCTTACTTTGAACAAATGCGAAAAGTTATTCACATATGTTGAGAATGGTGTAAATATATGGCGAGAAGAATTATTTTTTATAGCTTGTAAGAACAATTTGCTAAGAATGTGTAATGATTTATTGAGACGTCTCTCACGTTCACAGAACACAGTATTTTGTGGCAGGATACTATTATTCTTAGCCAAATTCTTTCCTTTCTCTGAGAGATCTGGATTAAATATAGTGTCGGAATTTAACCTCGAAAATATAACAGAATTTGGTGGTGACAACTCCAGTACACTAAAAGATTCTCTTGACGAAGAAATGGTTATTGATGGTGATAAAAATAAATTGGCCATAGATTATAATCTGTACTGTAGATTTTGGAGTTTACAGGATTTCTTTAGGAATCCAAATACCTGTTATAATAAAATTCAGTGGAAAACATTTGTTGCTGTAAGTTATTAACTAGTTCTAAGATTTAGAAATTTGCCTTTTTAGTTATATTATTATACTTTTAGGCCTGTATGGTACAATATTCTGTGACAATGAACACATCGGATGTTAATTTATTTTTCTGTGTGGATTGAGTGAATTGAATTATTTCCATTTAATCATTCTGATAATACAAAGTGCATAATGAATTCCACCAACAGGAAAGTAAAGAACAAATGTCTTAACACTTTCTTTCTCTCTGCCTACTTCACTTTATTGCAGAAATTGTGTGAAGTTAAATAAGAATTATATTGTTAGTATTATTTTTAAAGTTTAAAACTGTCAAATTTAGTCTCCTAGAAGGACTCCTTATATAATTTTTTTTTTTTAGAAAATATTAAATTTACTAAAACTGTTGACAAAGGCTTAAAGAGGTTTTTTTTTATTATATAATAAATTTATAATTTTACTTTCAGCATTCAGGGAGTGTACTCTCAGCATTTTCGTCATACAAATTAGAAGCCATTGAATTACAAAAATCTAAATTAAACAGATTAAAACCAGTCAATGCTGATATAGAAATGCAAGAGAACAAAGAGCAACACTACTTTGCAAAGTTTTTAACAAATCAAAAACTTTTAGAGCTGCAGTTATCAGATTCTAATTTTAGACGATGTGTCCTTATACAGTTTTTGATCTTATTTCAATATTTGACTTCTACTGTTAAGTTTAAAATGTAAGTAATTTATAGACATTAGCATATTTAGAGATATTTTCAGAGCGGATGCTGGACTTAAGCTGTGAATAGATATGTTCATGTAAAGTAAAATTTCTGGGGTGGGCACCATACTATTTTGGAGTAAGGTCGCTCCCCTACCCTACACATGCCCATGTTTATAGGTATTGAAAATACTTTGTTGATATCATTTTGATACCCACTGTATCAATGGTTATGGGATTGATACACATTTGGGGAAAATAATTATGGTTTACGGTGGTCTGATCCTCTGCCTACTCTGCTATTTGCGGGATACATCTTGAAGCTAAATAAATTCAAATTCAAATATTTTTATTCAAAATAAAAAGTTACAAGCTTTATTTTTTAACATCAAATAATTTACCACCAGTTCACTAAAGTTAGTGCCTCAGACCTGAGAAGAAGCGACCCAAAATAAAATGTATTATACATTTTGTTGTATTGTATTGTAATTTTTTATGATCTTTGACACTCTGCTATATTCAGGATACAGTGTGAAGCTGAAAAAAAACTGTCCGTCTAAAAAATGGAAAATATTACTTTTTTTTAACTTACCTGTCATCCATTCTTGAACACGAGCCAAGTTTTTAAGTTAAGTTTACCCTTGTGTACCCCAAGTTTACCCTCCCAACTTGTAAAAAGTCTTGTGTACATTCATAATTACTATATTAAAAAAACATTTTTCAGGGAATCTCAAGAATTAAAATCGGAACAATTAGATTGGGTTAAAGAAACAACAACACTAGTATTCAAACTATTGAGTGAAACACCTCCAGACGGTAAGAGCTTTGCCAGTTGCGTCAAAAGTATTCTGAAGAGAGAGGAACATTGGAATAACTGGAAAAATGATGGTTGTCCAGGTTTGTTTTATTTGATAATAAAAAATATGTTTATTTAATTCTGTAGAATCTCACCAATATATTATATTAATAAAGGCCAGAGGTTGCCAAAGCATTTTAATAGTAAAGTTAAGGAATATTGACAATTGTATATCCTAATTATATCTTTCTTTTTGTAATGCATACTTATCATAACTTAATTTCACCTTTTATCCGTAGCGGTATAGTTGAGAGAATAGAGTGCCAAACGCTACATACCTCTCTACATACCTCTTTCGCCTCGTCCATCGTCACCAACCTCTTCATACAAAAAAAGTTAAAAAGACAGTAAATCATTTCATAGGAAGAAAACAATATTCAACAACTTTTTTTATAACTGCAAAAAATTACGTGAGGAGTGTTATAGTGTAACACATAGTCTTTATTTAAAAATTTCTAAGAATTATATTTTAAGGAATTCTAAAGGCGATTTTAAAATTTATTTTTAAAAACTGTTACCCATGCACTGCGAATTTCCGATTTTTAAAATAAATTTACATATATTAAATAATTTTNCAGTTTTATCTGCAATCAGTTACATTCAGTACTTTTAGCAGATGCGATGAAGGTGTTTAATCGCTTTTCGAGTGTGTCCTCCAGTGAGGACATCTCCTCTTTCTTTAGCAACTGTCTGTGTCTTTCCATTCCAACATGTCTTTCCTTTTAAGTCGTTTTTGATAAGAAGGTGTTATTAGCTTTGCAGCAAGTTCATTGGGATGGGCTTCCAGCCTCCCCTTATATTTATCTGTAGCCGACAGGATTTCTTCCTTTATGGTGTTCAGTTTTAGTTCATTATGTATTTCGGCATTGGCAGCATTTTAATAGGAAAGTTAAGGAATATTGAATAATGACAATTGTATATCCTAATTGTATCTTTCTTTTTGTAATGCATAGTTATCATAACTTAATTTCACCTTTTATCCCTAGCGGTATAGTTGAGAGAATGGAGTGCCAAACGCTACATACCTCTTTCACCTCGTCCATCATCACCAACCTCTTCATCCAAAAAAAGTTAAAAAGACAGTAAATCATTTCATAGGAAGAAAACAATATTCAACAACTTTTTTTATAACTGCAAAAAATTACGTGAGGAGTGTTATAGTGTAACACATAGTCTTTATTTAAAAATTTCAAATTATAATTAAGGAATTCTAAAGGCGATTTTAAAATTTATTTTTAAAAATCGAAAATTTGGACCTGTATACGGTATACAGCGAAATAGGCGAAAAGAATGTAATGTTTAAAAACTGTTACCCATGCACTGCGAATTTCCGATATTTAAAATAAATTTACATATATTAAATAATTTTAGAATTTCCGAAACCCAAGCCACCTGTTCAATCGGAGTCCACGGAGGAAGTGAAGAGAGCCAAAAAACGTCGTCGACCTGTCGGCGATATCATAAAAGAATATGAAAGCCAAGACAAGTTCTTTATGGGAAAGTTAGTAGATAATGATATTATATTATGTTGTTTTTTTTTTCACAAGCACCACCCTATTTAAGATACATTGCGTATTGAATACGTGAAGTTGCGACTGGGAATTGAAGCCACGGCCGTCATGTTTACAGACACCCGCTGTTCTACTGCGCCACAAATGCGATCTTTAAAAAATAATAAAATAAGTATATCCAATTTAAATGTGTTATGATTTAATTAATTTCAGTAATGACTTAACTAAACTGTGGAACCTATGCCCTGATAATTTAGAAGCTTGTCGCACCAAGGAGAGAGATTTTATGCCATCTTTGGGTAAGTACTATTTACTTTGATTTTTTCTTATTGAACTGGTGGTAAATTATTTGATGCGTACAAAATAAATTATTAATATGTCACTTCTTATTTTGAATAAAATTATTTGACTTCAATTTCATTATAAAATATTTCGCAGTAATTCACATACTTATAATATGGGGAGAAGGTGGTTATGGGGGCCACAATTTGTTTTATATTCTATAAATTAGTAATGCTGATATTTCATCTCAAAAATGAAATTTCTTGGGAAGATATAAATTAAAGTATTGTGTATTTGTAATTGGCGTTTTTATAGGTTTACAACGAGGAACCAAAGGTATTTAATTATACCATTATTTTTCAGAATCATACATGCTCAGCGGTGGGGGAGTAGGGGGTAGCTGGGGGGGAGGTTGGGGTTGGCGCGCCCTACGTTTGCTCGCTCGACGGTCCCCGCACTTCTTTGTGCACACGAACAACCCTATTGGGAAGTTGCCCGACTATTTGGATGATATGGTATGTTTTCTTTTGTCAGCGGTGAGGGTGTTTATTGGAGGTGTGTGTAACTGCAGCAGTGGTTGGGAGTCTTTATGCATTCTTGTAACGCTGTTGGGAAGTAGCGTAACTATTTCGATAGCGATTAGGGGGGGATCTATTGTTGATTAAATATTAATTATACGCGCTAAAATTCTTATGCACGCGCTTACAATGTTTTTATGTTGTTAAATATTTTTATATAACTCGGACAATTATAATATTTTTCCATCTAAGGATAAAACATTATTGTGTAAAAAATAATTCTAAAACCTATTCATAATATGATGAAATCAGTTTATAAATATTTTCTTATTTATTAGGTAAAGAGAATAAGTAGAGAAGTGGCGGCCAATGCAGCATCCAGCAATGTTAACGGAGATTCCAGTAACAGTGATAAAGCTATTAAACAGGTAACATTATAAATTATTTAACTTCACATATATCTCTATATCAGTCCTATTTTATTTTTGTTTCACGCTATATCCCGCACATAGCAGCGTGGAGCAACCTGGAAACTTAGTCCTTAGAAAATCCGTTGCCTCTATCCGCCGGATTCTTGAGACATTGCGTGTGGTGAGTCTGTGTCTGAGTGGCAGAACTCAACGCCGCGTTTTGTCTCGTTACTAAAGCGAGGAAATTAAAATATTGAATATTTCTTTCCTCTAGTGGGAATCGAACCCACAACCTGTCGCGTTTATAGACGCACGCCAATACCCCTGCGCCATAATAGGCCTTCGTGAATATCGATTAATTTCTCTTCATAAAATAATTAATATAATAATTAATCGTACTTATATACCTCTATGTGGTCGCGGGAGCGACGTAATAAATTAAGAATTTTTATCTGTACTAGGGATAAAATAATAATATTATTTAACATTTTATTTGTGACAATTTTTTTTACAAGTATACTACTACTTTGTCATTTTATTTTTTTTGTCTGTCAGTAATAAGATAATAATTTATTTGTAATAACAGGAACAAGTTGAAGAGGAAATGGCGGAAGAACAGATAGAAACTGATATTATTAAAGAAGAAGACACTACTGATATTGAACAGGTGAATGAGGTTTTGATTGATTTGTTTGCCATTAAAACGATTGCTTTGGAGGGCTCGTCAATTGGAATTTCTTAACACCTATCAATATATATTTTAACAGGTACCAGATTCAACACACGGTGAGGAAGATGAAAAAACAACAAGATCGCGAGTTACAATGATAACTCCCACACAATTGGACCAACTTGCGGCTAAATTAACGGACTGGAAGAAGTTAGCAGCAAAACTTGGATATAAAGCCGATGAAATACAGTTCTTTGAAACTGAGAATGCTACGGAAGTTTCTAGAGCTAAAAATATGTTGCAATTGTGGTTTGATGATGATGAAGACGCTTCGGTGGAGAATTTATTGTACATAATGGAGGGACTCAAGATGGCGGAGGCGTGCGAAGCGCTGAGAAGCGACAAATGACGACTGCTCAAACGTAAATGGAACGTAGTGAATAAATGATATGTTAAAATAAGGATTGAATAATTTAGTGTCTAAAAATATATATTTTTAAATCTGTATGTCGTTGTTTTATTTTATTATTTTAAGTTAAAAAAAATCGTTTAGTGTATTCTAACTAAAGTATTTGCATTTTGCTTGACAAAAGCTTTAATGATATATATGATATATTTATGTTTGATAATATATATCAATGTATGAAGTTTCTTCCAAGAATATATTGCAATTGTGGTTCGATGATGATGAAGATACCTCAGTGGAGAACTTATTCTACAGTAGTGACCTGCTTGCGGCTTCGTCCGCTACAGATACACAATTACCCTTTCTACTAANATAAGGGGTTGAAAGTTTGTATGGAAAAACCTTTAAATCGCCACCGATTTGTATAAAATTTGAAATTTAGACTCTTAAAAATATTTCATTGAACACATGTTTCGTGGTTTGTTAGAATTCACCCCTAAATAAGCAAGCGAAGCTGCGCGCGTCCGCTAGTTTTACATAAACGTGGTTGTTTGTTTTTGATCATTAGCTTAATACTATTAATTAAAGAACACTCGAGGAAATGAAATATTTATTTACGTTTATATTTCCATTTCTTCACTCTGGTGTTGAGTTCTGCCACTTAACACGCAATGCCTCTAGAATTCGGTAGAAAGTGGGGAACGGAGTCTTAACACTGGGTTTCCTCTGCCTACCCTGCTGTGTGCGGAATACAGCGTGAAGCTGATTTGATTTTTGATTTTCTTGATTTCCGCAGAGGGAACCGATCCCCAAGCATTGCCACAATATTTTTTCTAGAAAGTGAAAATAAAAGATTTTTAAAATTTAAAAAATACCGAACACATTTACAGGTTTTTATAAGGATTGAATCACAGCCATCGCGCTTTTTGTAAGACGCCAAAGCTTTAAAAACCTGCGATATAACAAAATTTTATATAAAGGGCACTGAAAACTAATGTGTTATTCTAACTAGCTTCAAAAAAGTTACGATGTTGATTATTAAATCAAAACATTAGTTTTAGAAGTTTTCGTATGGTCCTCGCTAGGAAGTTTTCTCTTTGGGTGTTCAGTAAATAGCAAGTTCGGTTTAAACCTACTTAAGAGTTTAGGCTCTCTGCTATACGTCACTTTTAGAGATATTGCGTGTTGGGTGGCAGAACTCCATACCATGTCCTATGAAGAGATTGAAAAAGAATGCAACATAATATACAACTAGAGGACAAGTACTAGAGGTGTTTAAATAATAATTATTTCTGTTTGTCCTACCAACTCCAATATTTACATATTTATCATGTAGTGGCGAGTTTCGCAAATGGCCGCCAGTTTCCGAAGGAAACGCTCACGGTACCTACAAATTTATAAAACCATTAAACAATGTCGGCCGTTCCGAAATTATAACGCACGCATTTCCTCATCGCGGCTGACTCACGGCACAGCGCGCCCGAAACAGAACTTATTACTTACAAACTTTAACACTTCAGTATTCTCTATGCAAAATACAATTTTCCTCCCCACGTTTAAAGCTCTCTTCTCTTAGCTTTGTGTGCTGGTAACGGGACCAATTCCAGTTGGTCTACCGAGTGTCTTCCGTGGCTAGATGTTTACAATATTTTCTAAGAAAGAAATAGTGGGGTACGGGTCAACCCACGCTGGTCGGCTTTCATCAGTACTGCGATGTTTACAGAATCGCGGAATAATCGCTGCACCGAAATTAGTTTGAAACGACTACGTCAATGGGTAGACGAGGCTTAGTGCTGCGCGAGCGGTCGATCCTAAAATATTTATATTTTTATGATTCGATGCGAGACTAGATATTTTTATATTAAAAATATACGGCGACGGGCGTGACGTGCGTGCGCGGGAGTTGCTATGGTCGGGATTTTTTGATTGCATCGTTTATACTGTAAGTAGAGTTAAATACCTTTTTTGGTGCTTTTAAATTGTCATTTGGTTTTTTTAGCTTAGTTAACGTCTCTTGCGAGATTTTAAATATACTTTTGTATCATCAAGGAAGCTTGTTAACATTTAATATAGGTAATAAAAAAACTAATTTCAAACATTATCTGATAATTTTTAGTCTAATTTGTAAGTCTACTTTATGTCCTATTCAATATCAAGCATATTTTTTTATTATATTTAAACAATATGTTAATGCTTACTACGCTCTATGTACTTGCAGTTTTCACAATAATTTGTTTTGAAAATGAATTTAAAATAATTTAAAATCTAATTTACATTAAATTTATAGTTTACTTAGCACAATGAAATTGATTTTATTTAAAAAATAAACTTTTAAAACATCTCTGAAATTCAAAAAACAACTTTGTTTACCTATAATTTTTTAATCAATTATAAAAATATAATGTTTAAAAAATGTTTTTTTTTATTGCAGGTAGTAGATATTTATTGTTTAATTGTTTCATTCGTTTTCCAAAAACATTCTTTTGTGCCCCTAACCTAAATCATAATTTTGGTTTGGAGCTTAAAAGCTTGAATATATAGATAAACATATACTAGGTATGGTGATACTTTTAAATCTTAAATGTACATAAAATTAAAGATAACCTTTAAATATTGTTGCATTATTATTTATATAAATGCATTTAATTCAAGTATTTTTTAAAGTATTTTTCAGACATATTCCGTTTCAATATAAAGCTCTACCACAATTGTTATTTTATCTATTAAATTAATTATAATGATTAAATTAAAGCATAATGCGTATTAAAATTAATAGAATATAATAATTCTAATAAATACAGATAAGAAATACATTTACTATTAATCTGATAGTACTAAAATGAAGGCTGAGGAGTAATCAAAATTTATCATAGATAGATCTAGATGGAAAATCTAACCAGATTTTAGTTTTATTCTTAGTAACAGCGGTACTTTAAATATTTCGATTCTTGGCGAATAAAGCTTCGAGATATTTTCGTTTTTCAGCACATTCGGTACGCCAGACCATAAAGTTTTTATGATGATATGATCTCACTAAATCCTTTCGTTCGAAAATTTAGATTTATGATTCTGGTTGATGGAAAATTTGTGAATATTTTCGCCAATAATTTGATAGCTCTGAAGCCTCAATCTGTATTCAGTAGAGATCTTCCGCTTTATAATTGTCCGAATAAACCCACAAACAGCCATGAGCAGCCAGGAAAATTAAAAACGAAGGCATATTTTGATTAGGTTCAGTAGGTTCACCTCAAAAAATAAGAGCCTCATTGAAAAGTATATGAATATAATAGGTAACAGATATAAATTATACCTTGATCTAATAAAAACTTTAAATTCTTGAAATATTAAACGGCGGCATTAAAAGCTCGTAACTCATATTGTTTACAGTACGTGCCATTTGCGTTAACTCATGACTTCTAGATGTACGAAAGAATAAAGATTTTTAGTTTTTGTTTACTCTTTTTAGAATGTTTTTCCCTGATTTTTTCATTTAACGTATGTACAGTACGGTTGACGAGTCGAGTGACTGAAATGGACTTAGAAACAAGAACTGAAATAAAATATCATTATTTCAGAAAGTATATATTGAATATTTTATATAAAAATATATATTTAGTATACATAAATAAATATGTTTATTATAAATATATAAGAAACATTAAAATTAACTTATTAAACAACTGTTATGATTTCAGTCCATAAATCGTTTATAGCCTCACGACTCGCGTGTAAAACTGATAAATAATGAGACCAAAGCCTTATAAGTATCACTGATGTAACTGATACATTAACGTTACAGAGCATAATTTTGCATATGTTTTGTTATTCCTTGTATTATTATTTTTATATTTTCTTTTTACCTCAACTATACAGCTTGTAGCTAGCAGTTTTTTGTAATATCAAATGTATTATGGGAGGGTACTTAATATTTTCTTTTATATAACCGAGTGTCTTGTGTCCCTGGTTCCCTCTGTCCTGTTATGTGATGAATTTCGCAACTGTAAATACGACTGTAAATTATTTCTATTTGACCACGTGGGCAAAGCTGCATGGAAAGGCGATAAAGGGAATGAGTGGTCCGTGTCCCCCCCAGAAATTTTACCAGCAAAAAATTCCCTAAAAAATCTTTTACACAAACAGATCTGTTTAAAGCTAAAGTCCAGAAAAATGGAAAATATCTCTAGATACGCCCTTATTTGTACCTAGGAGTACTTATCAATATCAAATAGTAGGGACCTACTATTATTAGTTTTATTAATCTAAACTTTATTACAAAATGTGCCAAAATTAACCTTTATTTGAATGACTTTTTATTTTGTATTTAGAGTGTCAACAGTACCCACGATACAGGAATCGATACTATACCTTGTGTGCGTACCACCAGATATAACAAAAATAATAAAGCTTTTTTATAAATAAACTGAAGGACTATAGTTAATTGAAGAACTATTAGAACTATTTTGAAAACTTTCTACATATACATAGGCTATTTGTCCATTTTTAAGCCCGGCGTTGAGTTCCGCTATACCTCGAAAATTCAGCGGAAAGTGGGAACGAAATGTCTTAACACTTTGTTCCCTCTGCCTACTCTGGTGTGTCCGGGATTTTTAAAATCCAAATGAAAACACGAAACAAATTTGATGAAACTACAGATGTGTTTTTTATTTTACTTTCGATGCGACATTTATAGACCATAATGCGGTGATACGACACTCATTCGTTTTACCGTTGACAGAACATAACACTCTCGTAGTCCCTTTGATATTTTCGGACTTTCTACTGATATACTACAATGTTATTATAATTAATATTAATGTTATAAATTTGAAATTATAGTGAAATCAACAACATTATAGTTAATTATTTTTATAGAATAACAAGAAAGATGTATACCTAATTCATTATTATTTTTATTCTGATATATAATGTGCGATTTCGCTAGAATACATAGCAAATTTGTAGTTTTAATAACCCTAAAAAAATACCTTCACGCTTTATCCTGCGCATAGTAGAGTAAGTAAAAAAAATAAAAGTGTTAAGACACTCCGCTCTACACTTTTCACCTTAACTTCGAAGATATGTTAAATAGTAACCGCGATTCACTTCGCCCTACTGAGTAAAAGACCAGAAAAAGTTAAGTATAAATTATATACTTAATAAAATGTTTGTACAAGTATAAAATAAATTTCTCGAATTGACGAAGTTACACAATTTCATCCAACATATTTGACATATTATGAAAAATCTGAATTGGCCGTATCTAATAAATATCACTGTCAAACGAGGCTAATGACGCCGTTACAAATTTCCCGTCTTATTTTAACGGCAATTTCGAAATTTCATTCATTTGGAATCCATCCCTGCGTTTAGTTTTAGATATTATTTACACAGACACACATACAGACAAACACAACATAGAAACATACGCAATTACGCACCGAGGAATTGAGATCGTAACATAAATGTTTATAAGAGTTCCGACGCTCTACTTTACCGAAATACATTGAAAATCGTTTGAAAAATGGGCTGATGAAAGTTAGTCTGCACTCCCTCATCGACGGATGTTTGCGCGATCTGAGAATACCAAAGTTTAGGTTTATTGACTGAAATGCCCTAGTTTTTAGTGTTCTGCGTAACGTATAATCACTATTTGTTATTTGATTAACCCCCTTTATGCGGGATTCATAAAAAAAATCGTTTCGTTTCTTCGTTGTCCATTCTGTAATAACGTCGCATTTTATAATAATCGATTGTACCTACATATTTTTTTATCACTTGTGGGTTTTATTCCCTTACATGGCGGAATGATTATATTTCAATTATAGCTAAAAAAATCATACATAAAGATTTTAATTATAGCCACATTAGGCTTCGAAATCATAACTATCGTGTCACTTTCCACTGCGCCACGATGGCGTCCATTCAACTATTTTTGTAAGCATTGGAATTCTGAATGCGTTCTGTTCTGTGATAATATTTCGAGCTCGACAGTAAATAACGTACCTGGCAGATGAAATTACGTGAATCCAACGTGTTTCTCGAAAACACATAGTTTGGAAGTGAGTGAGAATTTATGCATGTCTCAAGACTGAGATTCGACAGCTTAAATTTTTTTGCAGCTTCACGCTGTATCCTGCAAGTAGCAAGGTAAACAATGGAAACCTAATTGTTAAGTCACTCCGCCGAATTGTGGAAGCCATTGCGTGTTTTTTTTCATCAGCCTATCGCCGTCCACTGCTGAACGTAGGCCTCCCTCATCAAGCACCAACCAACCCGGTCTTGGGCTTCTCGCATCCATCCGGATTGCGAGAAGCCCATTGCGTGTAGAGTGGCGGAACTCAACTTCGCGCTTTCCCTCGACACCAAAGCAAATAAATAAAAATATTAAATATTTCATTTAACCGAATATGGATCGAACCCATAACCTGTCACTTTAACGACTGTAGACACGACAGCTTGTGGGTTTACGAAGGTAAACGCCACGATTGGCCTTCCTGCACCACGACTGNTTTACACAGACACACATACAGACAAACACAACATAGAAACATACGCAATTACGCACCGAGGAATTGAGATCGTAACATAAATGTTTATAAGAGTTCCGACGCTCTACTTTACCGAAATACATTGAAAATCGTTTGAAAAATGGGCTGATGAAAGTTAGTCTGCACTCCCTCATCGACGGATGTTTGCGCGATCTGAGAATACCAAAAGTTTAGGTTTATTGACTGAAATGCCCTAGTTTTTAGTGTTCTGCGTAACGTATAATCACTATTTGTTATTTGATTAATCCGCTTTATGAGGGGTTCATAAAAAAAATCGTTTCGTTTCTTCGTTGTCCATTCTGTGATAACGTCGCGTTTTATAATAATCGATTGTACCTACATATTTTTTTATAAATTGTGGGTTTTATTCCCTTATATGTGGAATGATTTTGTTTAAATTATAGCTACAAAAATCATACATAAAGATTTTAATTATAGCCACATTAGGCTTCGAAATCATAACTATCGTGTCACTCTCCACTGCGCCATGATGGCGTCCATTCAACTATTTTTATAAGCATTGGAATTCTGAATGAGTTCTGTTCTGTGATAATATTTCGAGCTCGACAGTAAATAACGTACCTGGCAGATGAAATTACGTGAAATCAACGTGTTTCTCGACACATACATAGTGAGTTCTTAATTTATGCGTGTCAAAAGCACGACTGAGATTCGACAATTTTTATTTATTTTTTTAGCTTCACGTTGTATCCCGTATGTAGCCGGGTAAGCAATGGGAACCTAGTGTTAAGTCACTCCACTCTCCACTTTCCGCCGAATTCTGGAGGCATTGAGTGTTGAGTGGCGGAACTCAACTTCGCGCTTTCCCTATATTCATATTCGACATATTTCATTTCCCCGAATATGGATCGAACCCATAACCTGTCACTTTTACGACTGTAGACACGACAGCTTGTGGGCTTACGAAGGTAAACGCCACGATTGGCCTTCCTGCACCACGACTGGCCTCTCTTAATTGGAAATTTATATGATTTTCATTCTCTGTCAATCTGTTCAGTTGGTAAATCGCTGAAAAATATGTTCCGTGCATATGACACGCATTTAACATATTCATAAACATATTTATGGCCGCTTTACTGTTTCCAATAAAAAGTGCAAATGATGTTCTAAACACGACATAATGGTAAACAGTTTTCAGGATTTTCATAGAATCCGTGCTTGTAATGTTTTACTTCATTTAACGTAGGTGTTTATTAAATAAAGGTGTCGAAATATCAATATAAAAAATATGCCGATTCAATAATAAGTTTTACGAATGTTAAATACTGATAATGTAAGACATGATCGTAGATTCAAATGCTGTTTAGGTGCTTGAGTTGAACTTGGCGTAGAAAAATATTTTTCTTGACGAATTTCATGCATTTTGTATCTTTGGCTTTACTTTTGCAACTACTCATTATATCTATATATTAATTAATACGTGAAGCAAAAACTGTGTACCCCTTTTTCGAAAATTATGAAATTTAACACAGTTTTATAGAGGTTTGAGCTGAATGCTAATATTTTTTAAACATAATGCATAAAGGATACATGAATACAAAAAGTTTCCATATCTAGGTTGTATACAAGATAAAAAACCTATTTCTTTAAGACGTGATGAAAAACTAATTTCAATAACACAAAATAAAACGTAGAATAAACGATAGACCTCGGTCCATATAGTATACCTACTCGTACTTGTTAGAAACAGATTTAGGACAGGTAAATAGTATTCTTTATAAATAAATACACTTAAATAAATATTTCTGTTCAATTTTACTAGGTCCCGACTATTGTTTATCTTTGAAATGTTTAGAAATTGTTTTTCTGCATATACAATAGGTATATGTATGTAGGTGTGTAACTTGTAAATATTGTGAACGCTGAAATGTAAGTTTAAAGCTCCATTTTCGCGCAGTTGAAACAATTTTCTTTAACATGTTTTTTTTTTACCTTAGGCTTAAAGCTGAAGAGGCCAATTGTGGGGATTGGCACAAGTTTGCGATAAGTTAGGGATTCGATTCCCATTCAAGAAAATGAGATATTTTAATACTTTTATTGCCTCGCTCTGGTAACGAGGCAAAGCGTGGTGTAAAGTTCGCCCGCTCATCATGCTACCAGAATTTGGCGGAAATAGGCAACGAAAGTGTCCTTATGGGAACGGACCGTCTTAGTACTAGATCCCCAGATTCCCCCTGCTTACCCTGTCATGTACGAGATACAGCGTGCTTAAAGAAAGAAATAGAAAAAAAGCTCCTATCCCATTTAATTAAATAAACTCCGATGCTGGGTTCCATTATCCAAATTACAATATGCTTAAGTAAGGCAACTGAAGTCGAACATTTGTTGAGAGATACAGAGAGAGAGTAGAGAAAATAAAATTCAAGTAGGTAATAGTAATATGCATGCGATCACTTTTAAAAAATCATTAACTCGTCCTTCTAGAACTAGGCTAAGTAAGTAAACAGCTGGATACTTGTTTGGAAAAGGACTTGGCTTATGTTAAAAATATCAGTGAAGTTACAGATATTATAAATAAATTACAATGTTTGTTTCTGACTATTTGAGAATTATAATTGAATTTTGTTAATCACGCCGAACGCAGTAAGGTGGTTTTCCTCAGTAACCCCATAAAATTGTGTCCAAATTAGAAGCGTGTTTGGACGTTGCGTTCACAATATGCATCCTTTTCCGTCGTTTTATCGTTCTAAGACTTTATAGCCATTGGAATTACCTTTTGGAAATAGAATATTCTTTTATTAAAAAAATAAACTACCGTCATTGGTTTATTCCGTATCTAAATAGAAATTATCATAGACATTTTAAATAGTCTCTTAAAAGAATTTACATATGATTAAGTTGTGTTGCATGCGTCCTCGAGTACTTTAAGTCTGATGGCAGGACGGACCGACTAAGACGCTTTATAGGCTATAGCCCAGGGCCCTGTAGATCTAAGGGGGCCCGTCTACACTATAGGCAATAAATAATGTAATCAAATAAGACAAGTAGATAGGAAAAAGTTATATTACAGAACTTTATGTTACTCAGCACGCAATACCTCCAGAATTAAGCAGAAAGGGGGGAACGGAAGTGTCTTAATAGGTAACGGAATCTTAACATCAGGTTTACTTCGCATTTACAATCAGACGCTTTTGCACTGGGCCACGACAACTTCATAACCTATTATTAATATAGTTTAATATTTTTTTGTTTAATAGTTGTTTCACTTAATAATTTAATAGTTTTAAAAAATATATTAATAATAATTAATAATCTTAAACAAATCGACTAATTACCGCAGCTTCCGCCTCTTAAGTCCTGCCTATGTTTTGGCAAAGTCCAGCGGAAGCAGCTAATGACGCACGTTACACACCGAATATAAATAAATGTGAAGTATTTAAAATCTTTCACTATTTTTGTTTAGTTTTTTCAGGTGTTTTTCTAATATATACGATTGTGTTTTTAGAAATGTCTGAACTAAATTTAGATTGTTAATCTATTTCAGTGAATCGACTTCAAAAATAACTATTTTTGAATAGGCACACCTGTTTGTGACAATCTAATACTTCTGTTTTTTTATAACTAAATATTTCATATTGATAACATTAATAGTAATATAAATAATAAAATTCGAAACACCATATATCAAGAATTCAATTCAATAATAAAATAAATCTAAATAACTTTAAATTATAGGCACATTTTTAGCTTTCTATAAAAAATAATGTAGGTATAATATGCCTCCAGAATTTGTAAAGAGAGGAACAGAAATGTCTTAATGTAAACGAAGTGTCTTAACGCTAGGTTGTCAGGTTCCCTCTGCCTACCTGCCTGCTGTGCGGGATACAACGTGAACCTAAAAAATTAAAAATTAAGTATAAATTTAGAAAACACACTTTATAAACTTTATATGACTCACAAACACCATTTCTTAGTAACTAACAGTTATTTACGGATCAACCTTGAGTTATATCCCAGCCATACCTAAGCAAAGGCAGACTAAAACTAAAACTAAAATATAATTCTAACAAATTTAAAAGCAAATAAATAAAACGTGTATGATGCGATGTAACAGACACCTGTAAATATTCGGCTTGGACGTGCGCCAGTCGATAAGAGCTCTACGATCTGAGCTCCTCTTCATTGTATCTGAGTCAGATTTGTAGACGAATTAATTTATATGAATGATGCTAATAATAGTACTCGTCTGTATTTGTTTTATAGGAAACTGTAAGATATATACATATGTATGAATTTATCTTTAAAAAGTTTTTCAGACATTAAAGACATTCTACGGGACAGAAAAGAGTTGAAAAAATCTGAAGAACATCTATAAATGTTTGTTTTGAGTTACACCACAGCATGTTAATAATAATTTAAAAAAATAATAATACAGTACAAAAATTAACCATTTACTCATATATTGTTACTTTGAACCGCATTAACTTACTAAATGAAGTGATGAACTGGATTCTGGAGTAGAGACGTAAATTACGTCTTATTTGACTGATATACTACCTTACTCACACATCACAAAAAGCTTAATGATCTAGAGGTAGGTATTTTAGACACTAACCTCGTTCTTTACTCAACGTTTCCCTAATTATTGTAAATATTATTTTCTGTATCTAGTTATAGAAAGGTAAATTTTCTAGTGACATAAATTTTCGGTAGTATCTATAGATTTTTTTAGAGCCACATATCCTGCACTTAAGGTAGGAAGAAGGGACCTGGAAACCTAGTGTTACGACACTCCGTTCTATTAAAGCCAAAAGTATCAGTGTAACGTAGTAATAGTTTAATATGGAGTTTTTCCGTCCTGCTCTTTACCTTGCCAAGCCTGACTTCTTGAAAAAACTCTTCAAAAGACAACGCTTTGCTGCTCTATCATAATAAAAATATTTTTTCAAGAATTTTGTATATGAGTTCTCTCATACAAAAAAACCTTATCCAATTTTTTTATACAAAGATTACAGATCTGGACATTCCTATACCAATAACCATTACTGAATTTAGGGGAATAATGACAAATATAAGACAATTTTATCTCGTACCAGCCTCGCAAAGTACGCACTTTAAAATAAAAAGAAAGTCTTAGTTTTTCATCACTTGAAGGTTATTGA
This sequence comes from Heliconius cydno galanthus, assembly GCA_036379175.1. Taxonomy (NCBI): domain Eukaryota; kingdom Metazoa; phylum Arthropoda; class Insecta; order Lepidoptera; family Nymphalidae; genus Heliconius; species Heliconius cydno. Next base: position 234,704 of record JAKRZM010000013.1, on the reverse strand, counting down.
CACCAGGACGTTTCGTATTCAATTTCTGTAAATAAATATATTTTTAGTACTAAAAAGTATGCAGTTTGTTTTCTTCTACATATTTTGTGTAATGGCTCATTAGTCTTTATATTCGCTTTGCAGACATTTTTTTTTCTTTGATGATTATTTTGGATCTCAGTTTATTTTTAGTACTCATTTGTTAAGAAAGATGAGGTTATATTAGATTATATTAGATTAATAACTACTATTAGGTAAAAATATACTGGAATATAATATAATGTATAATTATGCAGAAGGGTATTAGGGGAGGCCTATGTCCAACAGTGGACGTTAAAAGGCTGATGGATGGATGGATGTATGCAGAAGGGTAAATAAGTATATGTTTTATGTATATCCTACATATATTACAAATGAGAAAGTTTGTGAGGACGTTGTTTTACTTTCTTTCACACCACAACTACTAAACGGAATTTTAAATGAATCTTTACAGTAATATATTACCTAGTTGCTTTTACGTCATAATAACGTAGGTTTCAATTTGTGTAAAGATTTTATATAAATAATATAATAAATTCAAATTTAAAATAAGCTATAATAAAAATATATTCCTGCCCATAACATTTTAAATGAAGATTAAAATCGTCTGTTTCGTTGATAGCACGAATTCGAAACAATAAATTTTCACCAAAATACTTCTTAAACGTTCATTAGCTATAAATATTCGACCAGGTATTTTATTGAATAACTTATATAATTCTTCTTTAGATAAAATAAAAACCACAATCTGGACATACCTTTTGTTTTTGGCACAATACTTACTATAAAAATGTTTAAATTTCAAATGTTTCATTATTGTCAGCTAACTATAAACACATCTATCGTCACTGTGCTTTTTGAATATCAATAACTTTTTACTTTTTGTTTAGCTACCTGAAAATATATTTGAAATTTAACCGCGTTGAAAAAATATAGATATTTTTTGGTCCTAATGGTAGAATAAAATATTTTTAAAACTTATTCTAAGATATAATTAAAGCGTACACTATGGATTCTGTTAAAAAAATAGGAAAGCGTTGGCTGAATACGTCATACAGGAAAATCGTAGGTATTTTTGCAGAACTTTTACTAGCTAAATTAGTATTCTATACTGATATTAGAACCCATAAACTATTGTCTACTTTTAACCATTACGCCACAATGACATCAAAACAAATTTAATACCAAAAAACGCAAATAAAAACCTTATTCAGAAATACATGCAAAACCAAAACAAGCAACTGAAAGCGTCTCTCAAAGCGGCCGTAGCGGATGCTACGCTAAAACAACACAACCCTAAAAGACAGAAAAAGAAATATCTGTGTCGCGTTTCCCGGAGACAAATCGTAAACATTAATCGAATTAAATTGGTCGTGAAAGTCGACGTGATTCTTCGTAACGCCCAAATAACCGTCGTGACTTCTGCATTTTTCCGTATTATAATTTTGGCACCTTATTAACCTGTCTATCTGAAGTATGCTTATGCAAGTGATAAATATTTGTTCTTGTTTGTGGAAATTAGGACAAATTTTCTATTTTCTTTGCTTGTTTTTTCTTTTTTTTAGTTGTATTAATCATATTCTTCTCTACTGGAACTTTTGGAATCAATCTCAATCTCCTCTAGAAAAAGAGCTTTTAGCGTAGAAGTCAGTTAGTCAAAAAAACATGACAAAATCACATCAAAGTCGATAGGACCACTAAATATCAACATGTCTGTACTATAATAACATTTTTATTATCATTTTGGCACCTCATTAAGCTGTCTAGTCGTCGAATGTACGTGATAAAAATTATTTCTTTGTGTCTGAAGTTAAAGCGATTTCTTATGTTACACAGAGATTGAAACGGTTTGTTTGTCTTTTAATCTTCTAGCAGCAATATTAAAATTCCATTTTTATATTCTTTCATGTTTCTGGGCGTTCATTTTATTTTAACTTTTAACTATAGTATACATAAAAAGTAGTTTAGTTTTAATTTGTTAGACGGTAAACTCGTAAATTGTAAGGTTAATCACGAGAGTTGTGGGTTTGATTCCCACTCGGGGAATGAAATATTTATATTTTCATTTATGCATATTTCAGTCAACACGCCATGCCTGCAAAATTTGGTGGAAAATGGGGAGCGGAATGTCTTAGCACCGAATTTCCTGTGCTTACCCCTCTATATGCGGGATAATACGTACGGATTTAACACGTTTATAAGTAAAAAAGTTATGTCAATATACTTAAAGGATTGCATGCGATAATTTTGCTACAAAATTAGTGTTTTATTGAATTGGCTGAAATTCTAGTTATTATTGTATGGATAGTGTCTTTAAAATGATATTGTTATTAGATCACGAAAGTAATTCAGATGAGAAATAAAAAAATGTGAAGCATAAGCGGGCGAAGCCGTGAGCGAGTCGCTAGTATATGTAACAATATATTACTTTAAGCAATCTATTCCAACAAATGTTGTACGCGGAAAGAAGCACTACGAAAAACTAAACAAAATTTACTTTTCATATAAATCGAACAGCGTTCTTTGCATTAAGTTGGGCGTTTATTTATACAATCGAAATGTTGTTTATGTTATTTCTGTAAGTACTATACGAAGTTCAAAGTAACTGGAATTTCTTGCCAAGATTCCTGTAAAATATAAGACCTGAGAGAAACAATTACCTAGTATCTAATATATATGAAATAGAAAAGTTCCTTACGCTTCTAGTGCAATGTTTTCTAGCGTAATATTTTTTTTATTAAGAGATCTTGATACTACTTGATATACATAGATAGCGATAAACGTTAGTGAAATATTTTTTCTAATCATGCTGTGAAACCCCTATTTTATTTTCCAATCATAATAATACACTGTTGTATGTAGGTAGTTAGCAAAATAATAAATCAGTTGTGTCACCGACTCGGCCTTGTTTTGTTGCTCCCTTATATATTAACCTTTAATTATCGTAATATCTAACTTACACAAATATGCGTATTTCTTTTTAATTTCAGATAATATTCTATCGAATTGCAGGACAACTGCTGCATAGTCATTGCGTCTAGATTTAATGAGGTACGTAACCTATTCATATTAGAAATTATTTTGTGACTTTTATTTATTCAGCAGTACAAATCATCATAATAAAATGAAGAATTGAGAAGAAATAAACCAACACTAAGAAGACAGTTCTCGATAAATTTGTCTTTTTCCGCTTTGCTGCTGATTGTTATGAAATCTCAACAGCAAAGTGAAAAGGTCTCCTTTATCAGAACGTTCTACGTGCAAAATTAGAAGATATGAAACTTATTATAGAAGCAAGATGAACTAAGGGAACCTGAGAAACCTTGAGAACCTGTTAAGATCAAATAGAATCCATGGATGAGGAAACTTGTAATTTTTTTAACATGCAACATTTAATAATTAATATGTCCAAGTGCGAATAGGAAAAATATCCACCGTGTTTACTGCCATACGCTGCCACAATAACTTTAAAAAAATACGAGACTAACATTAAAAAAACTCACCGCAAGCAAGTAAACATCTTAGATTAAACTAAATTCAAAACAACTCACTAAATCGATTGAAAACTGCAATATTTAAAGTCGCTCGCTTTCCGTTAACCCTGAAGCCATTCATAATATAAACATTTTCGATGCGTAGCCGTAGAAGTATTCGAGGAATCTCATGGCGTAACGTTGGCCCGAATCTTCTGATTTACAGCGCCCGCTAATTTAAGACAAGTGTTCGCAACTCTTGTGATTCGATGGTAACAGGTTGAAAGTCGGTGGAGAGTTATAAAGGGCAACAGATAGGGCAAAATGCATATATACTTAATGCTTTCTTTTTTTTTCAGTTTCACGTTATATATATAGCAGTGTAGGCAGAGGGTTAAGGGTGTTAAGACACTACGGAACTCAACGCCGCGCCTTGTTTCAATTTTATTTCGAGTGAACAAAGAATGAACGTACCCATATGGGTACGGAGTTAAGTGAATACACGATGATGACGCATTAATTACTTAACATTAAGCTTGGCTCTCATTCCTCATCTATCAGTATTCAGTACATACTTATATATTTTATAAAATTAAACGTATTATCGTTTTTCCAATTTGACGTTTTATTGTATTTGAAAAAAAAAAATGTCTATACCTGACCGATAAAAAAGCAGAAATTGTGTAGATAAATATAATTTACGTATCTCACATTGGTGTGCCAATGTCTACAAATAATAAATCTTATTTGGACCGTCCCACTCGCGCGGTAAGTCCCGCCCTCTCGTGATGATATCTAGGTATATATAATAGTACTTATATCAATTCTTCATACAGTTTGATTATAATTTTTAACGTATTGGATAAAGATATCTATAACCTAAAATAATTAAAGATTTTCACCGAATTCTGGAGGCATTGACAGACAGACAAATATAATTATTAAAATTTAAACGTTATTAAATATTCTATTTCCTCGAGGGATAATCGAATCCACAACCAATATTTATCGATTATATATTTTTGTGTAAGTACATTACTCTCCCTTGATTAGCTTTGAATTAAACCAAATACTTTCAATTTTTTTTTCTGCATTTTCAATGAATTTGTCATATTTTAGCTGTAATCTATTAATTGACAATTGTTAGTTAAGGACGGCAAAATTAAATCGATTACTGTTTGAAAATCAGCAAGTCAGTAACTTTAAACAACTGGGCTAAAGCTCATTTAGGATCGTGGACATGACGTCACTTACATAGACTTGCGTAAATCGGATCTAGATTTATTAGTTTTAAATCTTCGTTTTAAAGACATTTAAGTGGGTGTTACTATGTTTACTTTGCACTGAGTGGGCATGGGTAAGCATTGAATGATTCATATATTTCATCTATTCTTTTTTATTTGATCTATTTTAGTAAGAATGTATTAAATTGTGATAGGGAGTCAAAGATGTGGTGATATGACATTTCTCTTTTTAACATTCACATTAATGTTTCATGACATATGCATAAATGTCAAATAACCTACGTTTAATTACAACACAAAATAAATAAAACAAAAAAATCTTATGAAAAAGGGAACTTTTTAATAAAATATTTTATACACTTTAGTCGCAGGTTGGAGTTCATACAGCCAAGTGGTACAGACTGTAAAATATACAGATTATAAATAAATGGGAATATGTACTACTTATTTATGTGCTATCTGTGGTAAATTAGTGTTCATCTAGGTGGGCGTAGACTCTTCTTAGTTTTTCTCTTTTATTTTTATTTGCATGTTTCTTCTCAAGCTTCCATGGCTTCCCTACGATTGGTTTGTCACCTTGAGGAATTGTAGCACTGAAAATAAAATTTAATTATTAAGGTAGAAACAGCATAGTGGAATTCAAGAACGCGCTTTGTCTCGGTACCAGAATGAGGAAATGAAAATATCAAATATTTCATTCCCCCGAGTAGGAATCGAACCCACAACCGTCGAGATTATAGTCGCACGTATTACAGCCGTAATTTACCGAACAACCATCACAAAAGACAAACGCTAAACATTATCAATAATAGTTAGGCCAAACTTAAATAAACTTCAAAACGGTCTCCCTGGAAGGAGGCCAGGAGTTGGGCGTAAGGCGTTAATTCATAAAACTTTAACTGCTTTACGATGGCGGTTAACGAGCGTGAAAACGAGCGTACAGTAAATACGGATGCAATAACGCGACGGCGCGAGGAATGTGAAATACAGTATGTATGTATAGGAGAGTAGGTACTTGTGATACAAATATGCTTCACGCAGTATCACGCACACAGCAGGATAGCTAGAGGGAATCTAGTATTAAGAGACTTCGTTCCCCAGTTCCCCCTGAGGCATTGCGTGGCGGAACTCCACGCGGCGCTTTGCCTCGACACTAGAGCGAAGAAATAAAATTGTAAATTTAAAGAAATATTTAATTTCCTCAAAACGCCAAAAAAAATCCTCCTTACAAATTCATATAACTCAAGTATGTTCGAGTTGACCTATAATTGTTCCATAAAAGTAAAATACGTATGTCTGTAAATAGATTGAAAGTAAAGAACGGAGTGTCTCTCCGATCCCTAAATAGCTTATTTCTTTCTTTTACTCTTTTATTTTTATTTGCTTTCTTTAGCAGGGTAGGCAGGGGAACCTAGTGTTAAGATACTACATTCCCAAGGTTTCGCTGAATTATGGAGACATTGCGTTTTGAGTGGCGGAAATCAACGCCACGTTTTATCTTGTTACCAGAGCAATTAAATTAAAATATTAAATATTCCATTCCCTCATGTGGGAATCGAACCTACAACCGCCTGTCTCTTACTCATTATAATAAACACGTACCAATATCGGAATGCCGACCCCACTTTACAACTACCGTTTCGCGTTACATACGACCGTGTTTTATTAAATAATAAATACGCTCTACATCCATTTCTCGGAGAAGTCAATTCTCTTAATTTATTCCGTCGTACATTTCAATATAACGTTGTGAAAATCGACAAAGTGAATATAAATTTTGTTACATAAATGTTATGTATGTATAATAATAGAGGTTTCAGTAGGTTACTTTGTGTGCTATTTTGAAATCTATACTAAAATCATTAAAATATCTGTTTGGTTTAACGCGCTAATCTCAGGAACTACTTTTTCAAATTGAAAAATTATTATTGTGTTGGAGTCCATTTATTGAAGATAGATAAAAGAGTAAGATATAAGTAACAATGAAACTGTTGCATAAATACACAATTGATACACATCTCTTAAGGCACGAATACAAATACGTTATAAAAAAAATTAAAATTAATTGAAAGTTATAATATTTGAAATAAACTCACCCTAGAATAGGTTTTCCTTTGACATGAGCCCCACTCTTTTGGGATGCAAAGAAGGAATTGTCAATTTCTGTGGATTTATTCAGCCAACCCTGTGAACAATATTAAAACAATAAAATTAATGGTCAAGGAAAAAATTTTGTATCTCTAATTACGAAAATATTTCACGCTAAATGGGAATCAAATCTACAACTGGAATCGTCACAGGTTATTTAACATTTCCAAATCGATATTCAAAGATAAATTGTTTTCCTACACAAAAATAATATAATATCTAAAACGATACAACTATAAAGTATAAAGATATTTTAAAAGCTTTAATATCATAATTTATAAAATGTAGGTTATTTCATAAAAGTTTATCGCCACCCACAGCAATAGGAGGCAGTCAAAGACATTAACACGTAATATTTCACTCTAGTGATATATTTATTGATATTATTTTAGAATGGGAGGTAATTGAGGTCATAGTGAACACGACGGTTGCGGGTTCGATGTATACTAGGGGGAATGGTTATTTTTAAGCTTCACGCTGTTTACGCTTAGAGCAGTGTAGGCATAGAATCTAGTGTCAAGAAATTCCGTTCTCCACTTTCAGCTGAAATTAGTTATATTGCGTGTTGATTGGTGGAAATTACCGCTACGGAATGAATTACCATTTGGATGAATCGTACCAATAACCATCGTGTTTAGAATCAATTCTTCCACTGCACCACATGGATGTCAAGACTATTTTCATTTTGCTCATTATGGTACAGTTAGTTACAAGTACAGCGGTCAATTTAACAACTACTTTACTTAATGTGGTATTAAACATAATCTGTTTTTAAGCGTTACGCTATATCCCGCATATAGCGATGTAGGCAGAGGAAACCTAGTGCTAAAACACTCCGTCCCCTATTTTCCGCTGAATTCTGGAGGCATTGCGTGTTGATTCGCGGCACTCAACGTCGCATTTTGCCCCGACATCAGAACGAAGAAAATGAAAATACTAAATATTGGATTTGAACAACTGGGAATCAAACGCACAACCTGTCGCGTTTATAGTCACACTGTGTGCCAGCGCCACGACTGGCCTCATAAAAATAATGATTATCATAGCAAATTGGACAACAAGAGATCGATCAAAATAGCATTACAAGATTTGCCTAGATATCGTTTGATTGATTGATTGTTTGGTTCATTGGTGGGTTGGTTATTAGGGTGATACAGAATTAGATAGAGAGAGATAGTTAACTAAAGTAGCATGGAAATTCCTATAATTCTTATAAAACTCTTCACTTCCACGCCTTCCCTAGATTCTTTTATTTCAGTTTCAAGCTGTATCCCGCAAATAGCAGGATTAGCAGGAAAGGGAGGGAGAACCTAGTGTTAAGGCAATTTGTTTTCGCGACATTGTGTATTGAGGGGCGGAACTCGGTACCGCGCTTTGTCTTTCTGCCACAACAATGAAATGCTAGAGAGAAGCCGTCAGGGCGCAATAGCTTAACTATAAAATCGAAAGGTCACTCACTCATCACGAAATCTCAGAAACTACATGTGCTAGGAATCTCAAATTTTGCATAGGAGTTACTTACGTACGTTGTTTTTGGGGTTGAAAGTTTGTATGAAACTTCGTTACTACACTTATAGGACGTAGGTACTCATGGAGACAGAATTTAATAATAACGTAGTTCACGCAGGCGAAGCCGCGGGCGGGCCGCTAGTTCATCATATAATTAGGTAATATTTGATGATTTGATGTAGGTTTTTTTTAAGAATGCGGAGAAGCACTGACAGAGAAAATATTTTTGGAAAACGTATAAATTTTGAACGTAGAGGGTGTGTGCTTACGTTTTATAACAACTTCAACATAGCTTTGAGATATGCATAGCATAGAGGCACAAGCGTGCGGCTGTAAACGCGAGAGATTGTGGTTCGGTTCCTGATTCAAATACTTATATGATTTTTAAAAAATATGTTTCTAGCTTTAGCGTGAAATAACACTCAAAAATATTTAAAAAAATAAAGACGGAACTATTGTTGGGCTTAACTCAACGCCGAGTAGTTCTCTCGAGTAGGAATCGAAACCAAAACGATCACTTTGACAATCAGGCGCATTGCTTCACGACAATCTCTAAATAGTATTTTTCTACTTAAATAAGGTTATTATTATAATAATAAGTTATAATTTCCATACAAACCTCTACAGCCCTGGCTTCCCTCGGCGTGGGTTTCCTCTCACTTCTTCTGTCGTCGATCAACACTTCGATGGGTGCGGGTTCACATCCCGACGGCAGTTGTTCCCATTGTAAGCGACCGCTGGCCGCGTCTTTCAGGAAAAGACGAGCTGACCTCGACCTATCTGGTTGACCTGATGCAGTCATGAAACCTCTGTTGACTGGAAATTTGAAAAAAAATGTTATATTAGTTGATTTTGTAATTACATCATGGAGTTTTCATTTTATATTAATACTTTTTTATTTATATATAACAGGGTAGGCAGAGGGAAACTAGTGTTAAGACACTTCGAACCACATAATTTTCGAAACATTGCGTGTTAGTGGCGGAACTCCAAACCGCGCTTTGTCTGTCAGTGTAGGGAAATGAAAATAATTAATTTTCCCGAATGAGAATAGAATAAACAATTATTACCATTACAACAATACACTGTCCATTGCGCCACGAGCGTATCAATGTGTTAGATGAAGGGCTTCAGCACCGCCTCCTTGCGGGATATGTATACATAATATAGTATAACGTGTTTTCTTTGTATGTGGAAATTGAAAATTTAAATCGATAATTCCAGCTACAAGTTTGTGTTTTTTTTATTGAATATTCAGTATTTCAGTTAAAAACAAAAAGATCTATACAGGTAATAACATCATAATTTCTTTTATTTGCAAGAGTAATCTAAAATTGCAGGTTTAAATTCATTTAAAAGCAAAACTATTACAACAACCGAAATAAAATATTTTATTGTTTTTTGTTTCCTTAGGGCCGGCTTGCCACAGTGACTTCTGTCTTTTTACAGTTTTAACATTGTAGGTTCGATCCCCACTCAGAGAATAAGTAATTTAAATGTTATGTTAAGCATGGTTTACAAAGTTCGGCATTGAGTTCCGCCATTCAACAGTCTCTCAAATTCGGAAGTGAAATGAAGAACAGAATGTCCTAACACTAGATTTTATCAGCGAGAAACTCAAATCATTAAATACTCACAAGCGTGTGCCGTAAGTATTTTCTCATATTCCTGTCCTTTTTCCTCATACTCTGGCAAAAGCAAACCATATTTGTTTGCAAATATATGTCGACTAACTAATTCGCAGAGACGCGCCATCGCAGCATCGTGGGAACGCATCTAAAATAAAAGAAAAATATCTATCTTAGAACAAAAACTAGATAAAATCAAATAGTAAATGAAGTGATCTATTTAACCCAAAAAAAATTGTTACCATAATAATTTTATAAGCAATAAGGAAATAATAAAATCACCTGATCAATTGGCAACACGGCTGTCAACAATAAGTCTGGTGCGACCGCATATGCTGGCAACACTAAGCCGGGGCAGTCCAGTAACTCCACTTGTTCATCCAATATTAGTGACTGTATGTGCCGAGTGTGGCCCGGCATTGAACTTACACTTACCTACAAAAGATAGATAAGTATAGATTTTTTTGAAAATATGTTTAAAAAATTATGTAGCGGCGGCGTCTCTTTTAGAGAGAGTGTTACAACCATTACCCAAAGATAATGGCTTAGAGGTATCATTTGCTTAGTATGAAATAGCACTTTGGAAAAAAAGTGTAAAATATAAAATCAGATGAAAAAATTTTGTTATGTATTATTATTAAAGTAAAATTTTCTATATATTTTCATTAATAACGCTGCTGTATGTAGAGCTCAAAATTTTAATTCATTTAATTAAATTTTAAAATAATAATAATTCAATAAATTAGTCACTCACTTTTTTAGTCTGCATCAGAACATTGACGGAACTAGATTTCCCTACATTTGGATATCCAATCATACCCACTGTCACTCGTGGTGGATTCTTTAGATTATCTACTTTCCTACTTTTAAGCACTTCCAATAATCTATCCCTATCAAATATTTCCCATGAATTTGAGACTTTATTTACACTTTCACTTTCATCTACACTTTCTTTATTATCTGTGTCACTTGTAAGTAAAATAGGTTCTATAGGTTTGCCCAATTTTAGATTTTCCATTACTTTATCCAAAGCCAATTGTATTTGATCTATTTTATTCGCTGTATTATTAACGGCTTTATTTAAATCACCCAATTGTCGTTTGAAAACTTCAATATCATCTTGCATATCGTTTAGAGCATTTGGATTGTCAATTTCTTCGGAATCTATAGATTCGGTACCTGAGTCGCCATTCTCTTCGTTATCTTCTGTTTGAGCGTCAACACTTTCCTCTGTTATCTTTCTCTCTTTTGTACTTTTTGCAGCAGAAAAGAAGATAATTGAAATATTCTGGAAAAGATGAATAAGTTTTTTATCATTTAAGAAAAAAATATTTATAAAATCTATTATAGATTTTAAGGCCTTGAACCAACACTCCTTGGATACAGTATAAGTACTCTTATTCTATAAATTCTTATCAATTTACGTGTACATTATTTCCTATATGCCACAACTTGTTTATGTTGTTAGCATCTGTAGCGAGATTTTTACAAGATCCTGCTAGACTTTTATATTTGTGGCTTTTATTTTATGATTCTAATGAATATGAATAAGTTTAAAAAGTATAATCTATATCAATGTTTTTGCTTACTTTAATTAAAAATCGTTACTAAGAAGTTGATATAAAAAAAAAACAGTGAACCTGACATACCTTTTTATCAAAGTATTCCGCCCAGCACTTGCGGCCATATTCAGTGGTAAGATCTGCTTTATTTAACAACAGTATACATTTGCATTTTTGTTCAGCTGCATATTTTTCTAAGTCTTCACATCTGAAAGTTTACATTATAAATTATAATCTTAATTTATTTCAGCCAGAGAGAATAGGACGACAAACACTATGGTTTTAATCATATAATACAATAATTATAAATAAATGAAAACTATTTGGAAACTTTTAATTTTTTTCCTATTTAAATCATCTTATTATTTTAAAACAATTTTTAATTATAAAATAATATATTTGCTTTTATTTTAAGTTGAGAGGCCAGTCGTTGGCGCTACGCTACACAGTGTGCTGCAAAATCGATTGGTTGTGGATTTGATCCCCAATCGAGGAAAGGAAATATAATTTTACATTTATATTTTTCTTTTTTTGCTCTGGTGTTGATCAATAGTACGGCGTTGAGTTCCACCACTCAATATCCAATGCCTACGGAACTCGCCAGAAAGTGGGGATAAATGTGGGAATGTCTTAACATAAGGTTCCCTGTACCTACCCTGTTGTGTGCAGAATAAAGTGTGAAGCTGATTTTAATTTAATCTTTTATTATAATAAAATTTATCTTACCTAAACAAAAGTGGATTTCTTGCATCCAATAATATTAAAACAATATCTGATTTCTCTAATGTCCTCCACAATTGTTTCCACAGTTCTAAATTTCTCTCATATGGTGTCACGGCTGCACCAAGTTTTGTTTGCAATTCATTTAAATGTCTACGCCAGTCGAGGAATGCATCTCTTTCCTTTATAAGTTGTTCTTCTGGTGTTATACTCGGATTCCATGGGGGTCTAGAAAATAATAATTCATATTTTCCTTTTTTATCCACAAATATCTTGAAAAGTGTGGGCTTTTNTTGTTTCTCTCTTCTATTCCTTCTCCTTTTCTTCTCATCTCGCTTATGCCTAGGATGTCCCACTTGATGTTCTCGATAGCTAACTCTAACTCATGCAAACTTTCCGGTGTTCTCAAGGTTCGTGTGTTTAATGTACATATGTATAAATTGCATCGTTTTTGTTTCTCTTTTTCAGTATAGGATTTATTTAGCAGATATGTTGGAGGGTGGTGGTCGGCTTCCCCCACGGTGACCGGCCGGATTGGGGGACGAAGTGTTGTAGTTTTTATTTTGGTTGCCTTTGTTGTTGCATTTGTGTGTTGTTTCCGGTCGGAGGAAGCCTTTATTCGTTTTTTTGCATCTCTGACATCGAGGTGGATCTTCCACGTGATACAAATGAAAGTAGGCTTGGCTTAACTAATTCCCTTGTTGTAGTTGAGAGCTGCTTTTCATTTTCGTCGTTCTGGTTCTTCGTATTTGACTTTTTCTGAGATGGAGTGGGACTGGTTGGTGATCCTGTTGTTGTTTCTCTCTTCCTTTTCTCTCGGTTAGAGTTGGTTGGTTTTTTCACTATTAGCTTATCGTATTTTATGAACGCTATATTTCCATTTTTTCGTTCCGCTTCTACTTTCGGCTTAAGTTGTTTGCGTATTTCCAGAACTTCTTTGGGAAAGTCCTCATTGACATACACGTTTGCAGGAAGGTTACGCTTGTTTCTCAAAATAACTTGCTTTTTCCAAGATGTTGTTAAGGATATTATTATCGGACGATTCTTTTCAGATTTTGTCCCGATCCTATAAATGTTACTTATTTCATGACCAGCCAAGGGTGTTCCTGAATCTTCTATAATATCTTTTACGAAATCCACCAACTCAATCGTTGTCTTTCCCTTTTCTTCGATGCCGAAAAGAACTAGATTATTCCTTCGTTTTTCCTTCTCTAAAAAAGAAATTTTTTGTTCCAAATTGCCGACTTTATTTTTAAGGTTATTGTTTTCTTCCATTAATGTTTTCAACTTTTCATCTAAGGCCTCCATAACGTTTTTTGTTATTGCTGTTGTTAATGCTATTGTTTGCTCATTAAACTTTTCGTTTATTTTGGAGAGTAAAATTGCCGTCTGTTTATCCATTTTTTGGTGGTAAATTGACGTTATATAGTGGCAACACTAGAGTTGATAGTAAGCCTTTTCTATGTTGGCACCACTTTGACTTCGTCACCTTTGATTGTCGAAAGACAGATGTCTCTGGGGTGACAAGTGATAGTTTGGTTGGGTTGGCACTACCTGTACTCTTGATGTCTATGGTATTTGTGTTTACTTTTGAGGTTATAGCGATAAATACTTTGTTTGGACAGAATCACACAAATAACCAGTTTTTTCACTGTAACTTCTACTGAAACACTATTTTGGTTTGATCTTCTGAAGGTTTCACTGTAGTATGAGTTTGATTTTTCACTTTTGCACTGTTTAGCTAAAAATGTTTACAAGAGCTCTCTTGCGTACGTGCTTATACTTTCGTCACCGGAACCGGAATCTATAACACAATAATTATTCATAAATACCTGCGTGGTACTGTGAGTGGTTCATCAAAATCTGGTTGAGAGGTTGCAATATCAACAGCACAAGGAGCTGATTTAACATATTTGACATTCATTTTTTCTGCTATAAACTCTCTGTTAGCCAGTTCAGCTGTGGAAAGAAACTCTTGGAGTGAAGATTCAGCTGTGACTGATTGTAAATTAAGCCTGCCCCAGTCATAGCCATCATTGACTTCGGTTGTATGGAGCTGTTAAAATTTAATAAATAAAAAATAATGTTATGTTATATATATATTTTATATTTCTCTGTATATTACCAACATAACGGTAATATACAGAGAAACTCATAAAAACTATTCATAAAAACTATAAAGCTTGGTTATTACAAGCATTACTCAATAATATTTATAAGAGTTATTGCAAAATTGACAGTAACGTATGTAATATTTATAATAATAAGTTGTAAGATCCAATATTTGATATAAATATAGATATCTATGTAAATTAGATATCTCACCATAGTATTGTCTTCGACATGTCGGCGATGTCTATTTTTTGAATATCTGTCTTTAATTAGGGCGCGCCCAAGCGAATCTTTATTTTTCTTCCCCATTCTGACATGCAATTAGAATTTGTATAAGAATTGCAAAATTACAAATCATAGGAAATAAACGTGGTTGATAACACAAAAACGTGACGTATACGTCAAACACACATGTAATTTGACATTTCTACAAGGATAAAACAAACAAATAAAATATGGCACAGGTAATGAAAAATACAAATGAAAAGGAACATGAATGTATGGTACGGCACCATATTTAGAATTTATTGTAAGTACAATAAAACAAATTTAGAGATTTGTAAATATATCAAAATATAACAAGACAATAGAAAATATCAATATCACAAGAAAAGTGTAAGCTAATTTGAATCTTCAATCATTTCCTAAGCAGAATCAGATTTCATAATATACCTTACCTTATATTTTTAATTATAATATTTTAATAAAATATAAGAAACTGTACAATTAACAAAATAATTGTTTTAAACGATTGAGGTACGGTACCGTCATTAAGGAGCTAAGAACTTAAACAGTGCTTTTGGTTAGATTCGGTCGGTTTTTTAAAGCGTTTGCCAAGTGCCAACACAAAAATTATCTTCTTATAAATCACTATTCACAAATGTCATTATTGGTAACCCTAATCTCACAATCTGTCAAAACCTGTAGACAGCTAGATACTAGACGTAGTTTAGGTTTGGGAAATTTCAATTTTCTAGTGAAGGTTTGCATTAATTATGTGAAAAATACTATAATATGTGACTATTAAATAATTACAGATATTTATCAAAGTTACCTCTTACGTGTTTCAGTAATGATGTCCGAGTATTATGATCATTATGATCATTATCATCGTTGGGAGCCTTTAGCTGAATTCCATTTCTTTTTTAATGATGATGAAGAGTCTTACGACGAAAATTATGTTTATTGTTTATGTAGCCGAGCTTTTATAAGGTTAATTTTGAAACTAGGTTAAGTGCTTCAACACATCAAAATCAATAATAACTTTATGACTATAAAAACATTGTATATTTCTTTTCAAAACTGTGCTTTTGTAGTAAAACAATAACACAAAACTTAAATTGTGTAATATTTATATTATTCTTTATATATCAGTGATATTTGCTATGACCTAATTTTTGAAGTATGTAGCAAAACCTATAACATGTTAACCAATAACATCTATAGTGACAATTTTTAACTTTTATAAGAAAAAAAATTAATTGTGAAATTAATATCTTATTTTGTATAGGGATGGGGTTAGAACATACTATGCAGAGAAGGAATATGGCAGTGAGAGTGATGCTGAGGTGGTAGCAGATTCTCAATCACAAGAAGTAGATGACCACTCTCATGTTCATTTCTCTTTGGACACATCATATAAAGTTAAGTGTGAGGTAAGGAAAGAATTCTTAATTATATAGAAAAATAGAAACAGAAAATGTAAATGTGGATTTATGTTACAGAACAATGCTTCCATACTTATAAAAAAATTAGATTTGATTTAAGCATATATTATAATGAATCCTATCATTAAAAGTATATGTTAAATTTACAGAAAGATGAAGGTGCAAGCTGCTATTGTAGTGCATCACATACCGACAACTATTGCTCAACTGATGAACTAGATCCTACACAAATTCATGGTTTTACTTCCCATGCCCTTCAACCTAGTGACAGTGGTGCCGATCTCACATATCAAGACACTCATTCCGACTATACAACTCTTGATAAAATTGAGAAAATGGAACAAGATTTCTTAGGAGATGTTGATACTAATGAAAATTATTTATCGGAAGACACTTGGGAACAGTTCTGGGCTTTCAATGGCGAAAGAATTATTTGGGCTTCCTGGATTAAGAAATATAGTGATTATATCAATCCATCATATGTAGGTGAAAGTCGTTTAGATTCAGATGACAATAATTTGCCAAAACAACATTCCGTTGAACCTTTATATGATGCAGAAGTAGATCCTAAGCAAAATGAAAACGAAAATATGAGAGAAAGAAAATTTTCTTATGATTCCAAAGTAAATCCTTATAAAAAAGGACGAAAAGATCAGAATTCTGAGGAAAAATATGAAAAAGCGAATGATAAAACAAATGAAAAAGATGAAACATGGCTACCAGTTCACAGACGAAGGTCTTGTTCGGAACACGATAGAATTGTCAGTCCTAAAACTTTGCCAGGCACTGATTCTATGACGAACGTAACTAAAATGACTCTTTCTAGTTATAATATAACTTCAAGCCATGTTACGTCAAATTCTACTCCCACTGATGATTACAGTGTATCATCATCTACTTCTGACGATCAATTCAATGATCAAACGAGAATAATCAATGTTGAGGAAAACACTGATGAACATCCTGTAGAAGATTTAGATACTGAGCAATATTGGCAGTTTTTATGGAAAAACCATTTTGGTGAACAATATGCTTTGCATTACGCGAACTACATAGAATGTCATCAAGCAATAAATAAAATAGTATCGCCAATTCCAGAAACTAAAGTAGAGGAATTAAAATGCTTAGATGTCGAATGTGAGAATAGTGAAGGCAATTCACAAGAACTGCCCTCAGTTATTGAAGTGCAGACTAAAATAGATAAAATACAGTTGGAAGAAAAAGTTACAAAACCTAAAAGGAAAACGAAAAAAGCTAACAATCGTATAATCAGTTCAGTTGGTGTCCTTTTACAAAATTTACTAAAAGAACAAAAGGAAAAAGATTTTGATGAAGAGATAGTTGATAGTGGGGATGGTAATAGTGATGATAAAAAAGAAACAGAAACTGTTGCAGTAGATGATGCTGATCAAAATGGCGAATCAAATATACATAATAAAAAGTTTAATATAACTAATTCTAATTATAATTATGACGATGGTGATGACGAACCACCTGAAGATAAACCGATTTCATTAAAAAGAAGGTAATTATAAGGCATCATAAAAATACCATTTGTGTTCTCTTGTTATAATCGTATTAATTTTGTTTTTTCAGCCACGAAGTAGATGACGATGAAATTGTATCGGAAAAAATAAATTCGACGTTTCAAATAATGGGTTTTGCTTTAGATTCAAGTAAAATACCTAAAGGACAATTGATTTATAGGAAAAAATTGGCAAGATTGAGACCACCAAGGTATAAGAGATCTAATGTTTCTAAGAAAACATATTTTGATGATACTGGGAACCCTTATCAGTTGGATCAGGTGTGCTTATTTTAGTTATTTAAAAGGCATTATATGTGTAATAGAGAGTGCAGCTATAAAGCAATATATTTTATAATTGTTTTTTTTAAACATAAAAATGTTTATTTTTTATTTTTACTATAATTACAACATATTCTACTATAATGTATCTTATTCATTATGTTAGAATAATAATTTATTAGCTTCTGGCACCATCCTATATGTTTAACTTTTATAAAGTTTCACTGGACATGACTATATAGATAGTTAACTTCTTTAGCACATCACAATTGAGCATTAAAAATTTAAAATAATTATATAGTTTACCAAAAAAACACGCTCTTCTACACAAAGTGCTATGGAATACTATATACAGATATATACATACATACAGTTATGTGAGTCTACAGTAAAGTGGTTTACTAGCGACCTCTGAAAATTTTTCACTGTTCAAGTCCTGACTCCATCATCATACCAGCTTGATGGTATATTATTATTGTGTTGTCACATATTACTGCCAAGTTTAATTAAGTTTTGAAGACATGACAAAAAATAAACCAAATTTAGATCATAGATTTTATAACATTGTTACAGCTCGAGTGAATAAATAATGATATTTTTATTAATAATCATGTAAATTTGCTTAAAGAGTCAAGAATCACAAGACGACGAAATGTTAACCGACGATGATGGACCAGAAATACAATCAGATTTAGAAAAGAATATGGAAACCAACATTGATAATTTAGAAGAGAGTGAGGAAGATAAAGCAGTTACAGAAGAGAAGGAAATTAAAGAAGATTTAGAAGAAGTCGATTTAAATCAAAAAGATTTAAAAGAAGTTCATCTGAATCAAAAAGATTCAGAAGAAGTTAATTTGAATCATGAAGATGGGAATAGTGAAGCTGTAGGAGATGTAGTACAATGTACCGTTGAAAGCACAAGTGAGTTTTATATTAATTTACAATACAGTGATATGTCGTGGCCGCCATGACGTTAGATGTAGATGGCTGCGCAGATTTGAGCATGATTTGGGAGTTTTCTGAATGAACAATGTGCAAAAATTCAGAAAGCCTAACTTCAGAGAGGCTTCACTATATTATAGTTGTTACAACTTTATTTGTTGCTAATAATAAAGTTTGAATAATTAATAAGTAACTAATGCATTGAGACCACATATGGCGCAGTGGCACAAACGTGCTATTGTAAATGCGACAGGTTGTGGGTTTGATTCTCACTCTTTTAATATCCTTCCCATATTTTAATTTCCTCGTTCTGGTAATGAGGCAAAGCGCGGCATTGAGTTCCGCCACTCAAAGTTCAGTGCCTCCAGATTTCAGTGGAAAGTCGAGAACGGAAGTATCTTAATGGGAATGGAGTATCATAACACTAGGTTCCCTCTGTTTACCCCGCTGCTTGCGGCACAAAGCGTAAAGTTAACAAAAAAAAAATTGTGTCATCTTGATAGTTCCTTATTTTTAAACAGATCAAATAAAAAGAAGGCGTAGAGGCAAAAGGCATTCTCGTATAGAGGAATATGATGTTTCCGATATGCCAGAAGATCTCAAAGGTGACACTAACATGTATAAATATTGGAAGAAACGACATTCATTGTTCCATAGGTAATGCATTAGAAAATATACATTTATAGTTCTATTGTATCTATACTAATATTATAAATTTGAAAAGTTTATTTGGTTGAATACACTAATCTCAGAAACTACAGGTTTGAATTTAAAAAAACCGTTTATGTAGGATAGTGCCATTTATAGTTTCTTTGTAATTTACCACTGAATTAAAAATACTTAGTGAAATTAATTATTTAATATTTTTATTTCCTTGTTTTGATAAAACCAACCATCCAGTCATTCAACACTCAATGTCTCGAAAATTCGGCGAAAAGTGAGGAACAGAGTGTCTTAACACTAGATTCCCTTTATCTATTTTGCCCTACAGATACAGTGTGAAGTTAAAAAATATATTGTTTATACTATACTTTTACACTGTACTAGTGTACTGATTTAAATACCTTTCCAATGAAAGTTGTCCGTTTTTGTATGATGAGTTGCGGAACTCAACGCCGTGTTTGTTCTCACATAAGATATTCAATTCTTATTTATGCCTGTTTTTGGTTTAATCTGCTAGGTTCGATGAAGGTGTGCGTCTCGACAGAGAAAGCTGGTTTAGTGTCACCCCAGAAAGTGTGGCGCGACATATAGCAACCAAGTACACTTACGATACTGTCGTTGACGCGTTTTGTGGCGCCGGCGGGAATACTATACAGTTCGCGTTCACATCCAAAAAAGGTATTTATGTGTTTATTATTTTATATAACGTATAATTATAATTAAGTCTATGAAGAGTTAATGCTATTGTGACTTACTTGTTAACTTCATTCATATTATTTCCATTTTGCTTTTTTTATTCGCATGGCAAAGTATACAGAGGCAACTTAGTGTTGAGACACTCCGTTTCTCACGCACAGACCTATTTTGTTTACATTGGTAGCGGAACCGCGGAGTTACCGCGTTTTTTCTTTTTGTGGTCCAGTATTTAAAATCAGCTAGGTGCTGCCTTCCCTTTCGAGCCAGCCAATTATTTTATTCCTACATTCTGCCAAGACAATGTACGGCGTTTCCATTCAGTTGTCTTTCCCTTATCTATATTTTTATTAATATATTTTTTAACTTTTCTTTTATTTTTTGTGACTGTTCTCTTTTTTTTACAGTAATAGCGATAGACATAGACCCTGTTAAAATAGAGATGGCCAAACACAACGCGGCGGTGTACGGCGTCGCGGAGAGGATAGAGTTTATAGTTGGTGACTTTTTCCTGCTCGCGCCCACTCTTGTAGCTGATATGGTGTTTTTAAGTCCGCCGTGGGGTGGGCCTAAGTATTCTGAGGTAAAATGGATTTTTTAATTTCTTTAATTTACTTATTTTCTTTTTAATTTTATGAGTAAAATTTCCTATGCTTATTAAAAAAATGGGCATGTCATAATTGGAATCCCGCATCTAGAATTTGAATCGCAAAAAATTGGCACTTACATTAGAAATAAAGATGAAAATCTGAAAAATGATAATAAATTAACAGAAACAAAGAAATTACAAGTACTACTTAGTAGTAGTAGTAGTTAAAACTGTAGTTTCATTTAAAGTGGTGATAATGACAACATTCTTTATGGTCTATAATTACAACGAAAACTTTAAAAAGTAATAGTATGGGATTGGGAATGCTTATAATTAACTAAAAACGAAATTATCGAGTTCAAAAGTCCAAATTTCAAATAGTTTTGCATAATCACAATCTCGTTATTATCAAATAAACTTAAAATACTTTTATTTTTCAGAATTTTGAATACGATATAGAAACAATGTTAGAACCCAAACCTGCCTCAGAGCTAATGAGAGTCGCTCGACAAATAAATTCCAACATAGCCTTGTATTTACCGAGAAATACTAGGACGGATCAGGTATTAATTATGTATAATTAATAGTTATACATATATATTATGTACATTTTATTTATAAAATCATAATTGTAACTGGAGATTTGGTATTAAGATAGAAAGATTTTCATTATTTACATCAAACAGTAGTCTAAGAGAAAACCGAGTGACTAGAAGCTTTGTTCACTTCATTTCACTGTCCAAATTAGCGAACTAGACTGAACTCAACGCCGCGCTTTACTACCAGAATGGTGATTGAAAGTAATTCAGAATAATAGACGCTGAAATTAATGAACATATAAATAAACGTTTTTAAACGTTGAAAGATGTACATTGGTGTTATAAAGTTTAAGAGTACGTCAGCGAGTTGTGGCCGCCCTGAAATTAAGCTTTCTAAGCTTTTGCGCATTGTTCACTCGTAACGATAATAGTCAAAATTAAGGAAAATCCTAAAATCTAATCTGCTCATGCCATCTACAACTAACGATTCGGTTCGGTTCTTTATTTATGGCGCTTCGAGCGTGCCAGTTGAGCACTATTCACCAACTAACGATTACAACGGCATCTACAGTAGCGACGACTCTTTAGACGCATCGTATTTTTTTTTAATTTCCTTTAGAATTCCGCGGAAAATGGAGACCGGATTGTCTTAAGACTAGGTTTCTTATGCTTATACCGCTGTATGGGGAATGAAATGTGAAGGTTTTTCTATTTTCTTCCTTATTAATTTAAAGTGCTCATTTTATTCCAGATTCTTTCTTTAGCAAAGGAAGTAGGTGGTTCAGTAGAGATAGAGCAGAGCTATCTCGACAAGAGATTCGTAGCGATAACTGCATATTACTACTAGTTGTAATTGTAAAATTATTGTTAAAACAAAAATGACCTAATAAGTGTCAAACAAACAGGACAATCACATTTATTTTGTGTTTTATAAAAGAATATATTTCATATAGAAAAATTGTTATTTTTTTTAAAAACCTTAATAATTTTCGCATTTTGAGCGATTCCATGACACTGTTTTTGTTTATTTTTAATGGCTACACAACATCTCAAATGACTTATCTTTTTTTTGCAGTGTTTTGTCAACACAGAGAAAAAAATATCTATTTAAAATAATGTCCTCGACGTTTGTAATTGTTCGATTCTCAATACTTTGCAATTTTTTTTACATTATTTAAAAATATTTTTCTATTCCTAATATCAAATAACACGATGTTTTAGGTCATTTTTGCAATAACGATCTATTATACCAATTTGTGTGATATCAAAATATTTACTTATAACTTTGATAATTTGAATTATTAATACCGTTTTGCGATGTATTCTCTTTTCAATGACATGTTAAATTTCTTAATGATAGTTCGTTGCTCAGAATTTCTTAATTAATAAGCAAATATATTTTTACTTTAAATTTACAATAAATCTGTTTAGGCTTTTTTTAAATTTCATAGAAAATTTTCCAATACATACTACAAACAACTAAACAGTACATTATATATTAAAATGAAAAATAAAAAGATAATTGTTTAATCAGTACATATCCTGTACCTCAAAAAAGAATTTATATTCTTATTTCCAAAACTAGCATTTAAAAAGTTCATAAATTACATTACAAATATTAAATATATATTTATATATAATATAATATAAAAATAGAAAGCAATATACATTTTATCAGCTGCCTTAATACTTATGCCATAATAAAGAAAACATTAGAATTAAATAGTAAACCTAGTTTCATCGAAAAAAAAAACTTTTTTGAAGATTAATATTTAATTAAAAAAACTTTTGTAGAATATTTCATATTAAAATTTAATTAAAAAAGTTGTAGCATATTTTATCTGTCTATCTATAGATTTAGTTCTGTAACGGAAATGAAACAAAATGGTGTTATAATTATATTCTTCAAAATGAAACAAAAATGAGATTATACTTTAAGTATTTGGGTATATTATAAAGCATGTCAGTTATTCGTCATGTAATCGAAAGAACCGGACCGTCGGTTATAACTACAATATATAGCAATATATTTATATTATGCTAATTTCAATAATATATTAAAGGGTTGATGACAAGAAAACATAATAAAAATGTAGACATTATACTATTACTAATACAGCGCAGTGGCGTAACGTGTGAGTATAAACGAGACGGTTGTAGGTTCGATTCCCACGGGGAATGAGTTAGTTTAACTTCCTCGTTCTGGCAACAAGACAAAGCACGGCTTCGAATGCCATCACTCATCACGCAATGTTACAAAAATTGCGTGGGTAACATTAGGTTTCCTCTGTCTACCCTGCTATATACGTAATACAATGCGAAGCAAAAAATACCCAAAATTTACCCAATGTTTTCATTGTTATATTTCTTTTTCTAAAAATAAAATTTATATTTGTAAATTGTCAACTTTCAAGTTTTGTAACTAGCAAGCAATGAAGTGTGAATCTATTAATTATTAAGTATTTTGAGGACTATTAAGAATGATTGTTTATGTATTGTGGCCTCTATGTACCTACCTAATATATTTTTAATTTAATCTTAAAAAACTCCAATGTGTCAACATAACAGTAAAAAATTGTGTTTTATTTTATAATAAAAAAACTGTGGCGGATTTATATATTTTTAAATTACTTATTCTCGATTTCTTGTTTGTTATTACAATCCAACAATTTTTTTCTCAAATTGAAGGAGAATTCACTTCTGGGTATACTCAGAGACACGCGTTTTTGGAGAATGGTAAACTTGGCCAACGATCAGTAACATTTTTTAATTTCCATAAGAAATATATTTTCGCAAATTTGTCGCAATAGACTCAGAACTACTCAGCCTGCTAGTAAATCCGCCACTGCTATAAAAGTAAACTTCTATGCACAAAATACTTACATATGTAATAAAATATTATGTGTAATATGTAATGTTTCAAAATACTTTCAACTTTGCCCCGTTTTTAAAATTGAAAAATAATATTTGAATCAAAATACATACCTACATATTAGTTTGAATTTACGAAAATATAAAAGCATTTATTGTTAAAGCAAAAATATATGTAGGCCTTGTATGTGTGACCATAAATGTTGTGATTTCTGTAAATATTTGTTGACGATAATATACAACTTAAACACTACTTGTTTCTTTTTTGTTAGGGAGCCTAGTGCTAAGACACTTTGTTTCCAATAAGACACTTCTGTTCCCCACTTTGCATTGAATTTGGAAGCATAGTGATTTGATTGCCGGAACTAAATACCGTGTTTTGTCTATTTTGTTTTGAAAATATTAAATATTTCATTACCTCAAGTGAGAATCGAATTAATCGATCCAATTTGAAATACAACCAACATTCTAAGAGGTTATTATTTAACTGTCGGATCAAGAACCAGGTGCAGAAGGCAGTATTGCTTGAAATGGCACATATTTTGAAGAGGTTCCTCACTCTGGAGCCCTATCCAATAGGACCTGGATCCTTGTCCCAACATAAAATATTTTTATTTAAATATTTATTTATGATATAAAATGTTTTATTTTCCATACGGACTTGGCAGTAAAACACAGTAAATATATTTATATCTTATATTTAATTGAAAAATCACATATTTAATTACAGTAGAACTGACTTAAGTATAAAAGTACAATAGATTTGGAATTGGAAACCTTATTTTTAGACACTTAGTTTAAGAGGTGACCCAGCTTTTATTGTTTCATATAAAATGTCCACTAATGTTATTCCTTCATCTCACCCTCTTCATCTTCTTCCTCCGCACCTCTCACATATAAAACATTATTACATCTGATTAGTACTTCTCCAAGGTTTCCTATAAATATGAGAAAAAGTTGAGTTAAGGTAGGTTTAGCCAAAATAAATGCAAATTAAGATATTATATATTATTAATGAAATTAGTCTTAATATCATAATTATAATAATACAAAAATTATTTTTTACTTTCTGCTTCGATAGTGATCCAAGTAGAAAGAATAGAACAAAAACACTATGGTCAATTCATATAGTTTTAGTAATAATATATGAAAGATACTGCTTTGGTGCTACCACCAAATGCACTTTTCCAAGTGCACAAAAGACAAATATATATTTCATTATTGTAAAGATGGAAAAAGATCTTAACTGCACACTCTTCCATTACTACCCATTAGCTACCCCAGAAGTCCTCAAAAGCCTTTCAGATCTTAAATTTGACTGTCTAATTTGATCAAATGATAGCCGTGTAACCTTAAGAATCTAACTAATATATTTATATGAAAAAGTAACTAACCTGTACATGACCCATCAACGATTTCTTCAGTATTAGCTAATTGTAAGTTCATGTAACCGTCTGCTGAGACTAGCAACCCTTTATATTCGTGTCCCCATTTTAGTTTAACAAGAACAGACTTCCCTGTGAGGCTGTTCAGGAAGGGTTTGGGGTTAATTGGCATAGCCGCAGCCATTTTGAGTTTTTATCTGAAATTAAGAAAACTTGTAAATAGTATGTATTTATTTTTGATTTCTTGTTGATATTATAATAAGAAGCAAACTTACTTTTACAATATTAGTTAAAACAGAAGCCGCTAACGAAACCGCGTCGTTTTTGGAATTTGACATTGACATTCACAGTCACATATAGTAGCACAAATTACAAAACTTTATTTTCTATTTTTCTAAAAATCAATCCTACATGGATTGACAAATACCATATTAAATGTTTAAAGTATATTTATTGTCATAAGTATATTAGTTAATGAAATAAACAAAAATATACAATTTATTTTAATCTTTCCATAATGAAGTCATAGACAATTTGCTACTTATGGTATAAAAATACGATATAGATTATTATTTTAATTGAATAAAATTATACACTTTGTGAGTTGTGACAAATGGTCTTGTTGATATTTATCAATAAAAAAGAATACAACTAATTACCTTAACTAAATATATTTGTCATCTACTTTATGAAATAAATTACGTTTATTAAAGCTTAAACTTACAAAATGGCTACTCTGGAAGATAAAATTCTAGGTAATAAACTACAAAATTACTGTAGTAGTAGCGAAGGTGAAGGTTCTGATGATGAAGACAGTCATAGTGGTGGAGAAGGGGCAGGTAACGTTAAAGCTTGTTCAGCTCGTGCGGAGCCACCGCCGCCTGTAAATAATTGGAATGGTTCAGCAACTAACACCGGACCAAAAGGCGTCCTTGAAGATTGGAGAAGATTTAAGCAATTAGAAGCCGAAAATCGTGAGGAACTCGCCAAAGAACGTATAGCCCTTGCTAAAAAGTTAACTCTGACGGTAAAAACTGAACGCGAAGAAGAAGAGGCTAAAGAAGTGGACGAGTTAGAGGATGAACTAAACGAACTGATAGATGAAGGGTTTTTAATGAAATATCAACAGCAGAGAATGCAAGAACTTATGTCTCAATTACAAAAAACACCTAAATTTGGTAAATTGATGACTCTTAACAATCAGGAAGAATTTTTGAATGCAATCGACAAAGAAGATACAAAAGTAACTGTAGTCATACATATTTATAACCATGGTGTAAGAGCATGTGAGAGTATGGACGGTTGCTTACGTATTCTTGCATCAGAATACCCAGCCGTCAAATTTTGCAGAATAGCAGCTGATTTAACTGGTTTAAGTCGTAATTTTAGAATCGAAGGTGTGCCAGCATTGCTAGTTTATAAAGGAGGACAAATAATCGGTAATTTTGTTCAGCTGGCTAATGAACTCGGTAATGATTTCTTTGCAACTGATGTTGAGAAATTTCTTATTGAATATGGCATGCTACCTGAGAATTAAGGTCAGATATTTTTAGAAACCAAACATTTGAAAACTGAAACCTGCGCCTCTTGGAAACATCAGGTTTTTAAATGTTTAATTGGTTTTCTAAAAATATATTTATATCCTCAGTGTTGAATTGAATAGCACTTTAATATTGCTCTATAATATTATGATGAGATTTTTATCTTATAAGGAATACTTTAAAACCACCGACTGATATATGTATATTTGGTATTATTATACTTAAATAATGCAATATAGTTCAGGTTAAGAGCTAATCTTTTAGCATTTTATTACATTTACTAGATATGTAGTTTTGAATAACATTTAAGATGTAAGAATTTTTTCAATTATTATAGTATCCACGTTTCTCGTAAACTATTTGTGATTAAATTTTTTTTTTAAATATAATGGTAAATATTGACAAAGATAAATATATATGATGCCTGTCATGACACAGGGGTACAAGCATGCAACTGTAAACAACAGGTTGTGGATTCCATCTTTTAATTTCTTCGCTTCAGTAATGAGCCAAAGGGTTACAATTAGCAATCCACCATTCAACAGAATTTGGTGGAAAGGGGTGAACAGAAGAGTCTCAACACTGGGTTCCCCCTCTTCTGCTCTACCCTGCTATGTGCAGGATATATAGCTTATTAAATTTACATTGTCTATCATTTAGTTTTAAAAATGTTGTAACCATGTAAACACAGAAAATAAGATTTCATAAAAACCAATCTCGTAACATTATTTTTTTTAGTAATTATCTCTTAATATTCCAATCATAAAATTAAATATAGTATACTATAGTAATTATTACAATATTTTTGTATTTTTATTAACAATATGAATTTGTTTTAAATTAGTTATATTGATTTTGTTGTTTGTTTATTATTTTTTATTGAAATCTAGAAGATTTTATTAATGTACTTAAATTTTAGTTTAAGCCAGGAAAATTTTGTAAAAGGAACTTAAAGTAATAATATAAAACATATTATTGTTCCAGTATTTCTAATTATATTATTAGCATCTTTAAAGCTGAGTCAAGGACAGATATAAGGAAAAACTAAAATAATGAGGCTATATGTATTTAAACATTGTCACTGAATCATACCCTTATAACTTATTATTTTATATAAAAATATTATTTAAATTTCCTCGCTCTGGTAACGAGGCAGTGCATGGCTTCGAGTTCCGCCACTCAACACGCAATTCCTCGAGAATTCGGCGAAATGTGGGGAACGGAAGTATCTTTGTAGGGACGGAATGTCTTAACACTAGGTTCCCAGGTTCCATCTGTCTACCTGAATATCGGCGGCATACAGCGTTAAGCTAAAAAGATTGTTCATATTTTTATTTTTAATGTCAAGCAATTAAATGCATTTTCCTATGCAGACAGAGAGAAATTAATGTTCCACACATACCGCCCATTAATTTAGACATTGTGTATTGATATTGAAAGACTTTTGAACAGAGTGGGGAAGAGAATGATTCCCGAGTGGGAATTGAACCAACGACCGTGTTTATGTTCAGATACTGTCCTAGGATTGTCCTTATACTCCGGGCGGCAATTTCGCATTTGCATGTTCTTAAATGTAATGTATAAACTAGGACTTTTAGTGTGAAATATATGTTAGTTGTAATACTGTTAACAAAACGTGCATTTTTTAGGATTAAAGTTTTATTATTATTAAGTAATATTGTTTTACTTTAACATACAATCCTAATTATTGCTTTTTTAAATGTTAAGTAAGCACCCTTGTCATTGTGCCTGATGAGTATCTTTATACTAGTTAATTGAATGATACCGCGTTGGTGTCTATAATTTATTAGATTTAATATCTATTGTAATATTTGAGACAGTTGTAGCGTACGGCGTGTATCTGTACACACAATAATTAAGGGTTCGATGCCCACTTTTAATTATTTTCATTTGTACACTTTGGTAAGATACAGCCACAACGCAGTATGTAATGTCTCCAAATTAGAGTGGTTCGTGGGGTACAGAATCAACAATAGGTTGCCTATGAAGCAAAAAATCAACAAAAACAAAGTAATCGTTTTGTAATCTTTTATTGATTGATATTTCAAAGTAGTAAATATTTAGAAAAATCTTATAAATGACGACAGTGTTGTTCGTTTCTTAAGAGATAATTTATAATAATTCTTATATTTAAATAACAATATTCAAACATGTATTTTAGAAAGTTTCGCATTTAATACATGCAAGTCCTTTTGGATATTTTATATATATTAAAGAACAGGGATGTTACAGCGCTGATAAAACTTTTCTGATATATGAAGTATGTATAGTATATCAGTTTCAGTTGAGGAAATAAAATTAATTGAATTAGATGTTTAAGAAATTAACTTTTAATAGACTTCCGTAAAAGGAGGGAGGGAGGTTATCAATTTGACTGTATTTTTCTTAAGTTTGTTACCTCAGAGGTAACCAATTTTGATGATTCTTTTTTTATTTGAAAGTTAGTGCTTCCCATGTGGTCCCATAATAATTTGGTCCATTTCTGACATATGGACGAATAACTCAATGTTCCGCCGACTAATTTCAATGATTATTTTTATATTGAAAAGGATACACTTCAAGAGTAGTTTGATGAAAGTTTGGTTAGGTTCTGATTATAGGATTCGATTGAAATCGAAGAAATTATTTTATTTTGTTAAAAAAATATTTTTAAAAATATGTCCATTGGTGATTTATGATATTTTATGTTTTTTATTATGTTTTTTACATAGCTCCTCAACATTCCTGTTAAAGAACATGAATAGTTTTACGGAGTTTTCTTTGAAATAATTAATACATCATACAATTACAGACTACATTAATAACCTTATGTAATGTATTATGATAACTTGAAATTATTTACAAATGAGAGCAAAAAATCACAATATTATAAATTTTTAATAATTTTTCTTCAGTACTATAATTTAGAAGGGAACAGAATTCAAAAATATTGTGTATGAGAGACAGATCTAAGACGTCATTTTATCATTGTTTCAATATAAAAAAAAAAATAATTCACGACGATAATATTCACTTTACACTGATATTTTTTACCACTGATATAAAGAGTTTTAATTGTAAAGATGTTAGAGTAAAATATTAATAGTTGATCATTTGTTTGTATGGAAACCATAACTAAATTAATTGCCAAATGTACCAATTAAAATGTAATTTCCAATCATTAACATTTGTCAATAAAAATTCGAATTTGTCCAACGCTGGTTGATATTAATTTAGCATTGATATTTATTAACACAACTCAATAACTTCATTAGGTTCTGTACGCCTACGTTTAGGCTTAGGAGCTGGTTCCTCATCATCCTCCTCTACTATTTCCATATCACTATCACTATCATCTTTAGTCTCCTTAGGTTTGGACGGGCCAGGTGTGGGTTCAGATCCATTAGACCCATTTGCTTTATCCTCCTTGGGTCCAGGCATTGGAGCATCTGTATCTGTTATCAGCTTCCACGATTTTTCATCATCATCCTGCTGCAATCGTACCCTAACTTCATAATTTTGAAGGAAATCATCTACTACTAACGCACACCCATCATTTAAACCGATTTCTTCTAACGTTTTATCGTTGTTATGATCTGTCTCTCCTGGTTCTGATGACAATATAACAAGTCCTTTGCCTTCAACGGTTGCGTCTGGTGCTTGCATGTTCAGACCGTCTTTGAAGGCTGCGTTTAGTTCTTTTAATGTAATTTGTTTGATGTTACAAGCGAGACCTACTTCTGGTTTGGGAGCGCATACATAGCATTTTGGATTTGGAGCTGTGAGGGCTGAAAGGGTAAACTTATTTATATAGAAGTAGCAAAATAAGGTCTTTTTTTTTAAAACTTCTAGTTACAATAACAGTTGAAAAGTTTTTGGATTTTATCATCAATTCCTGAAGTATATTTCAACCAATATAAATAAATAAGTCAAGATTATAGACATAAGTGTATCCTAAAAAAAAACATCAAACTTATATGCAAAAACTGAAAAAGAATCTAACCTGATAAACAAAAAAAATGGACACTTACTCCTCTCAGGCACAAACAATTGGCCACGATGATTGACCTTAGGTCTCAAATAGACACTGGTGCAGTTCTCTATCTGTTCCCTTAACACGGCCTGAGCCCGGAGCACGGCGAGGCCTGCCACTATTGCGTTCGCCGTTGCTATGGCCGGTATTATATTACCTGCCATCGCTGGGAAAAATATATATATATATATATATTATATATTAAAATTATTATATTATAATATAAAATTATAATTATATATTATATATTAAAAAAATAACATAACAAACTTTTTGTATTTGTTTCTTTGCTGCTTTATACAATAAAGCAAAGTGTGTAGAGTAAACTCAGAGGTAAGATATTGTTTCCACCAATTTTCTAGACATTGTGTGTTTAGTAGCGACACTCAACTAACTGGTCTAACCACCGAGGACGCGAAAGACCGTGCAAACTGGAGTAGGTTGAGTAGGAGGGCAGACCCTGGCAATAGCCAGGATTAATGCCAGGAGGAAGAAGAAGAAGAAGACTCAATGTTGTGGTCTCTTAACTAGAGCAAGAAGTTTCAGTTTGTAAAAAGAGACTCAAACCAGTTGTAAGTTAAATGGTGGTAGTCAATGTCACTTTTTATATTCCCACACTTTTTTATCTCTTAATAGGTTACATAGGCGATAACATTACACTTTTTCTAGTGCTCTACTTCATGTAGGGCACTAAATGTAAGACCCTAGTTAAGACAGTATAAACCAGAACAGTATAATTTTATAATGACCTAATCTAGTGCACTAGAAATAGTGTAGAATAATCACAGATCACAGACTATAATAAACATAATAATCAATAAAAAAAACTTACATTTAATCTCAAATCTTGATTTCAATTGTATATTAAATATATGCGCTCTTATATTAGCGCACGCTGTAACAAAGTCCATCGCACTCTTTTCATCCTTGTCCCATACTAAATGATCACCGTCTGGTCGACTCTTTAGATCTGTTTGTAAAGCTTTGCAACTGGCTGCAAACACCTGTAATATAAAAAAGTATCGAAATATATAGGAGAGTAAGCAGAGTGAACTTGGGAACCTAGTGTTGAGATGCCCATTAGGACATTTTCAAGTTCGCCACTTTCGCCGAATTCTGGAAGCATTGCATGATAAGTGGCAGAACTTATCAAAAAATATATGAATGTAAGAATATCTATAGATTTACTATTCTTTTAATAATATTTAAGAATATAGGGCATATGTGGACAGAGAGAAATCTAATGTTAAGGTACTCAGTTGTCTAGTATTCTACTTTTTTTTATTTATATATATATCTTAACGAAATTGTCTTAAAATTAGAGTTTCTTCATTCTTTCTACCCTATAATATAGAAAAAAAATTCAAACTTACTTGAGCACATTCATACACCGACCACACTCTTTGATCTGGCAATCCTGAATGCTGAATCGCCGCATTATCCTTTCCAGGCAGATTATCCCAGACCAATGGTGTAGGTGGACGTCGTTTTTTCCACAAATTCTCCATAGACAACAAATATCTAATATCATCACTAAATAACTTTGAAAATAGCTTTTCTGGTTCATAATTAGTCTCCGCTGCCCACATCTTAGTACTTTTCCTTTCTACATTTCCCGTTGAAGTGCTTTCTGCCTCTAGAGCAGATGACCCTGCTTCGCCTGCAGCCTCAGGATCTGCTGTGTCAGGACTGACATCCTGGTCAGGGTCTTCTTCACCAAAGAGCTGATTGAAAAGGTGTTTGGCCCATACAATGCAGTGGATTGGCTCGGAAGGTGTATTCCTTATTGTACAGCCAGGGAACGTCTTTTGTGGTGCCTTAGGTAGACATTCGTAGCATTGAGTGAGCCCCTTTTTTATTAGTTCTACCTATAAAAATAAAATATTTTATATATTATAAAATGCTTGCTAAGTTTTAGCTTTTCTTCGTCATATAAATAAAGCAAATCTAGAGTTAAGACACTTCATTGTCTATTCGCTATCGTGTCTATTCATACTATTGTGTAATTCATTCAACATTAATGATTATATTTTAGTGTAGAGGTAAGTCATGGCGCAGGGGCACAAAGTGTGACTGTAATCACAACTGGTTGTCAGTTCGATCCCCACTCAAGGAAATGAAATATTTATTAAAATGTATATTTCCATTTCTTCACTCTGGTGTCGAGGCAACACCCCGTGAAGTTCCGGTGGATCTAATTTTTTAATTTTTTTGTTTACCCTTACCTGACCAGCGTAGCCAGCAGTTCCTGTCTCTATAAGTGGTACATTAGCGGCCAAACACATTCTGTTAACATGGTTGCGAGCAACTCTATTATCCAATGCGTTCATTACAATATTAAATTGTTTGAAGTAGCTCACTCCATAATCGTTGCTGCAATCAAATCATAATAAAATATCAATACATAAACCAAGCTGTAGGCATTCATAAACACTATATAAAATTAAAATCATTTTTTTTAAGGTTTTTCACTGTCACATATAGAAGTGTAGGCAAAGGGAACCTCAATTTTCCATATATTGCGTGTTGAGTTGAGTGGCGGAATCAATGCCGCGCTTTGTTTTGTTACTTATGAAGGAAAATATTAAACAATTCATTTACTTCAGTGGTAATCAAATCCACAACTGTCATATGAGGTGCCACTGCGCCACGACGGCCTCGTATTTTTTAATCAATAATATTTAATATTCCCTTTAATCACATTTTTATGAACTTACATTTATAACAGTCACTGCCTGTGACGTCGAACACACAGTGCATTTACCTTTAACAACTCTAACCTTAATTAACTAACCTTATAACGCTGTCATGATGAGCAATAATATTAACGTTTGGATTGAAACTTAGAGCACTATCTTTTGCCACCTGCGCTTTCGATTTCCCTACATGTTCCTTGTGAAACAAAAACTGACGATTCAAATTGCTTACGTCGATTGTATCAAGGTCGATCTGAAAATTGAACGTAATTTTATATATGTTTTAAAATTTATCATTAAAAGTTTAATATTATGTGAACGTACTATTTCAATTTGAGGAAAGCCGGTTAGAACTAGGTTCTTTAATATTTCACAACCTATACCACCGGCACCGACAACGAGTATTTTCGAGTTAGCTATCGCTTCCGTTAGTTTCTCGTCGAACACACCAGCTACTCTTGCCACCATTTTTTATAATTTATATGTTTTCAGTTATTATACTTATAATTCTCTTTAGAGTTTATAAATATCGCACACCCAAACAGCAAACGGAAGATTTGCGGCATCGGAAAAGTGTCAAAGTTAGCGTCAGGTAGAGCTGCCAGTCTTAAAAATATTAAACGAGTGTTGCCTGTCATTGCTTGAAAGTTTATTTCTAGTCTGTGCTCATGTTAACTTATAAAATTGGACTTATACAGTAAAAAAAATTATAACAAGTAAAGCTTATTACACCGTACAAGAATATTTAGAGGACAAACATGTATGGAATTAATGTCTATTGAATGTAATGCAGGATAGCTGCCAGCTAATGTAATAAATTGTACCATTGACTTTGAAAAGAGCAACTGTTGAGTTTCTTGCCGGCTCTTCTCAGCAGAACTGCCTTTCGAACCGATGGTAGCTTTTTGCTTATATGTTCATCCGACGTCTATTCTAGTCTATTATAAAAGAATATTAATAAAGAATATTTTGAATATGAATTTGAATTTCAATATTGACATGCGTTTTTTTAAAGAGAGTCCATTATTTTACAACATATAGGTTGAGTATCTAATTTTAAGAATAATCACAAAACAATATGTGGCCCTTAACTTCTTCTGCGTGGACTATAAATCGTAAAATCCATTATCGTAATCATTCAAAGTTAGACTTCACGCTGTATCTCGGTCATAGTAAGGTAGGTAGAGGGAAAATGGAAACCTAGTGTTAAAATATGATTGGGTATGAAATAATAGATATCAATATATTCTTTTATTTCTATGTTTGTTATAATATGTATGGGCCTGCCACTTTTGCATTATCATGAAGCTTACGCTCTGTAAGCAAATAACCAAAATTCGTCACTTCCTATTTACCGGCATTCCAGTTCCTATAATAAAAAAATAATTCATAAAATTGTTTTCGAATAATCCAATCCAATAATAGATGGAGATTAGATGTTGGATATGGAGATAAATAATAACTGTGCAAGTTTTATAGTATATTTCTTTTACAAAGGATCAATTTTTTTATAGGATAAAATCCAGATCACAAGATCCAATCAAATATATAAGTGCATATATTTTACAATTTAAAATGTATTATAATTTTCTATAAACAGTTTGACAATATTATATACATTTTAGTATGAAACTTAGATTATAAATGCATCTGTCTAGGAGTGTCGGTTTACGATGCAGTGGCATTTGAAAGTGTACTTCATAAAAATTGCTTTTAACTTTATGAAGGGACACTTACTTGTTATCTGTGGATTTTTTAATCTTCTCGTCGTCTGATGATCGTTATTCTTTATAGTCTGGATGAAAATGTTGTAAATAACTTTTATATACATTTAGAAAAACTAATAAGTAAAGAAGACAGAGTTTAACTATAAATACTAAGGTTGTGGGTTCGATTTCTACTCGGAGAAATATATATTTTTTAATTTTCCCATTCTGCGAAAACAACGCGCAACGTTGAGTTTTGCCACCCAAAAGACAAGGTGGAAAGTTGAGATTGGGAAGTCAGGGGGGACCTAGTGTTAACGTACTTCGATGCCTACTTTCCGCCAAATTTTCAAGCGTATTGGAACCCATTACCGTGCTTCGTCTACCAGAGCGGTAAAATGAAAAAAAAATTTAACCGTACCCTCGAGTGGACGTCGACTCTCACAACTAGTGCGTGCTGAAACCCTGTCTTATTCCAACAATTTCTAGAATTAGTCATAGTATGTATCTAATTTATAGCACTAAATTGATTTGCCAGTTACTCACCATGCATAGTGAGTATAGGTTATTCTGTAATTGCGTTTTGACCTCGAGCGAAATGAGATGTTATGTCCACGACAATCAAATTAAGGAACCGCGTCGATCTCAAACAGACCAGTTTATATGACCCTCCCAATACCTACTCTATTTAGTAATTGAAGGCCAACGTAGAATGGCTATTTGGATTTGTTCGGAGCGGCCTCACTATTTTCCAGTTGGTCTGTTCAGATCCGACCTCGTGGTCTGACGCGTCTAATGTGATTGTTACATCGATGGTATTTGAAGCTGGTTTTCGGCTTTGTAAATACAAAGGACCTCGTTTCAGGTGTTTTTTTCATAATTAGGCGTAGTTTTTATTATTGTTCTTCGTAAATTACTAATTTGGAGGTGTCTTTAGTTTTATACTAACATTAAATAATAAGAGAGTGCGCGTATGATTATTCAAGCAGATATCTAAAATTTAAATATGTACGTAATTTAAAGTTACTTCATGTAGATATTTCTAAGTGAATTGAAGATTCACTTGGTGGAACGACGCCGCCGTAACGCAGCAGCAATGCGTGACATGTGATGATTTGAACCCAATCGGGAAAGTTATTTTCATTTCCTCTGTCTTAACAATAGGTTCCCTCTGTCTACCTTAATATGCGGAAAAAAGTGTGAAACTGCATTTTTATGTAGATAGTGAAAAAATGATATAGATGTATAGATTTGTATATATTTTGGCGAATAGAAAAAAAAATTCTACTCCAATATCCTAATTCTTAAAGCCAACAAAATAACTTAGGTAACATATTAAAAACTCTGAAACACTTAATAAGAAAAAAGGCTTTACTTTTTTACTTCGTTTATATTTAATGACATAGCGATAATATAATTAATATGATATTTGTCAAATTTGTTGAATAGATATTTTTTATAGGATAAGTACTTATTACATAAATTAAATGTGCTAAATCGTCATAATAAAATTTATATATTTTTTTAAATTATTTTTTAATAAATTAAAAAGTACAGTAAAATATGCCACCAAAAAAAGGCAAAGCTCCTCCTAAACCGGCACCAAAGGCCTTGATAGGTCCGCCTCCGAAACCTAAGAAACCACCACCTCCACCCGCTTGCTTCAACGCTGACGATTTAGCTAGATTCAAGGAGATGTACAAAGCCCACGACGAAGAGAATATAGATAAAGTTTGTATTAATTGTATTGTAAAGTTTGTATTCTTTTTATCGTATTTATTTATACTTAAAAAATGTTGAATGGACAAAACCAACAATCATCAAGTAAGTAATACAGTCAGATTAGTCTTCATCTACGTATTTCATCAACTAACGTAAAAATATTTTATGTCTCATTTGACGCTATTTGTAGGTTAAAATTGGGTTAATACCTTTAATGCTGAGAAAATTAGGATTTAATCCTAAAGGCGCTGAGATAAAAGAACTCTACAGGTTATTTTTAGAAGACGATTTAGTTGACACAGTGGAATACCACGAATGGTTGTTCATGATTGAAGCTAAAATGAATTGGGGCGATGATTTCGAGGTGGAAGTGACAAAGGCATTTGCAGCATTAGGCCACGATGACGAAGAAACTGGTATGGCAGATTTAGAACTTTTACGTGAAGAACTTATGAAATGGGGTGAGCCACTAGCCGATATTGAATTTGTTGATATTCTCCGACTATCCCTTAAAGATAAAACGTATAATCCCGAAGACGGAACGATAAATTATGTAAAGTTTATAGAAAATATGAATGCTAAGGACGAGAGATACAGCAAGGAACCGATAAACTTCTTCAAGCTCGATCAAAAGACCTTAGCTGAAATGGCATTTAAGAAAGCCCAAGAAGAAAGAGAAGAACAAGAAAGAAAGGAAGCAGAGAAACGTGCGAGGGAAGAAGCTAAAAGGGCAAAAATGATAGCTGAAGGATTGATACCACCGGACTAAACTAAAAAAACAAACACACTTTCGACATCCTAACATGAATTATATATTTTTTCAATACTTGTATACGTTATTAAGCATCGTTATTAAAATCTTTGTTTTGTTTTACGTCGTTCGGAGTTGTTTATAATTTATTTGATGAAATTACTCAACAAATTATGAAGGATTTAGGCATTCAATGCTTAAAACGTATAATTACTTTTCTTTGATCCCTTACGTTGAATTGAACATAAATTAACTATTTTATACCTACAACAAGATTGAGTGAATTTCCCTTCACATTACACTCTTTAATGAGAAGATAAATATTTTGCTGGCGATTTTATTTCGGAGCTTACTTATTTTTAATTAAAAATTTAGGTCGCCTTTACTGGCCTACACAATATCCAAAGAATACAAATGTAGTATTAAATATTTTACAGACTTCTGAAATGCTAGGAAAGAGCAAAGGAATTGTATAGTATTTCAAGAAAAGATTTCACGACATTTAGAAAATATTTAAAAGAAAGTAAATGGGTGTTGTTTTATAAGTGGGATTCAGATTAAATCTATTTTGTTTGGATTCTGTTACCTCACAAATATAGTAAAAGTTCATCAATCTACGCAAAAGTGGATATAACCTTCAAAAAAGGTTGCAATCACCTTAATAGGCCAGACGCAATTCGGGGTATCAACTCACAAATTTTAGTTTTAGTCTACTGAAAATAATTACCATTGAGTTCCACGGTTGCAGCATCACCGAATATTGGATTATTCAGTCAACCAAAAATATAACGTCTTAAGTCAAATAGGGCTGAGGAGTGTGGGCATGCCCGTCGTGCTCACAACGATGGATTCCCTTGTACGAGTATATAAGACCTATTTGTGTATAGATAGATTTTAGTAGTATGCTTATAACTTTATATTCATGTTAATCACTGTACTTATGACAAATAGAAAAATGACTGTTTTTTTTGTCATTTTGCAATATCACATATCGCTTATTTGGCGTATTTGCACTTTTTGAAAAGATTTTTTTTAAAAACTGCAAATACGCCAAATAAGAATGGTTTTTTTTTAATGTGCAATTAGGTACGCGTTACCGCACCAAACGAGCGATATGTGGGTGTTGTTTGAGTTTCAATGTTATTGAATACATTTAAATACACAGCAGGATAGGCAGAGGGAAAGGAATGTTAAGACATTACCGTTCCTCATTTTCCGCCGAACTAAATTTACATAAATATGTTATTTCGAGATTGAACCCACGACCAGTCGCGTTTGCAGTCACACACTTGTATCCTTGTGCCAAGGCTGCCATCGATGCTGGCACTTATTTTTATAATATAAATAACTGTATATCCATACCTATATTACAAATTCGAAAGTAACTCTGTCTGTCTGTCTGTCTGTCTTTTACGCAATCAGGCCCAAACCGCTAATTTAATTGTGATAGAATACTCATATAGAGATACTTGAGGGTCTCGGGATGAACATAGGATACTTTTTTTTCTCATATTTGTAATATTTTCGATATATACCAATATATTAAAATAATTAATTTGACATGCAATTTATTCCGCCATGCTAATAACAATCGTCGCTACGCGTTGCTAAGCAACGGCTTGCAGAGTTTGTTGTTTTAAGAAAACGTCACCCAAAGTGAGTTTGCTTAATGCATACATAGCGCGCGCCGATATAGATTTGTATATATTAACAAAAAATAGATGATTTCTATAATTTGATATTCATCCTTATGAAAATAAATATAAAAGTCACTTTTAGCATTTCATCTTGATGCAAATTATAGTTTACTGTATAACATTCTAATAAATAATTAAGATGTCATTGATTCGGAATGACCTAGCCTACGAGTGGTATAGTATGACCGACGCGAACGGACAGATGACTTTGATGATTTTGTAATTATTTGCTGCTTATAATTAATTTATCTCAGGTCGGTTTATCGTAATCGTAATTTTAATCATTTGGGATATTGTTCGCAAAAATTAATAATTATTTAATATAGAAAAATGTTTAGTACGCACGCACGGCAAACTTTAGGTATTTTTTCTAATATTAAGAATTTCCTTTAGTTAAGTAAAGAAGTAAAATTCTTTTGTTTGTTCATTTCGGTTACTCACATATTTTTTCTAATAATAAATCTCCACTTATTATTATATTTTAACTTATTTTAATTATTTAGGCTTATATTTTCGCGGGCGTAGCCGCGTCCGGGCCCACTAGTATTATATATATTTAGAATAAAATTTACAGGTACTTTAGCCATTGTGTATTAGGTATTAGGTAAGTACGTAGGTAATACATATTCATGTTTATGTTAAGAGGAAGTTTGCATAATTTTTCTCTAACAAAGCAATGGGACGTGCGTAATGTGAATATTTTCGCTCGCCGTTCCTTTTTAAGCAAAGAAATATGAAACGTGATATGTAGAGCGTGAAATTATATCAGCATCTATCAAGATATTGAGTGGTGACCGGTCTGTGGGTTCGATTCCCAATCGAGGGAATGACATATTTAATAAAGATTTAGTGATTTAGTGGAAAGTGGAAAGCGGAATGTCTTAACACTAGGCTCCCTCTGCCTATTCTGATAGCAGCGTGAAGCTGAATAAAAAAATTATAACTTCTAATTTAGTAGATATATAACTTATCATAAAACTATTAGGCCAATTGCCGTA
This sequence comes from Heliconius cydno galanthus, assembly GCA_036379175.1. NCBI lineage: Eukaryota > Metazoa > Arthropoda > Insecta > Lepidoptera > Nymphalidae > Heliconius > Heliconius cydno. Next base: position 193,988 of record JAKRZM010000013.1, on the reverse strand, counting down.
AAATATTATTTTATCATAGGTTTATACTCACAGTAATTAAGAGTGAAAGCCGAAATTAAAGGCCACTAATAAAATAAACGTTAATAAAATAAACGTATAAACTTTCATAATAGTTATTACTTAAATATTATTCTTCATATAAGTTGTGTTAGAAAAATTATGGAAAATTTTATACTAATTTTATTATTATTACCTATGTTTCTTAATCCTGAAGAATTTCGGGTTCAAAGTTACCCGGTTTTTTAAAAGGGTTGTTATTATGTTCACTACTATTATTATTAATAAGTTTCGTTAAAAGCAATATCTAAACATAATTTAGGTATTGCTGTTGCTTGTTATATTGATATTTAAAATGAAATAAGAGGGGCCAATTAAAATAAATCATTTGATGAGTTTCCATCTATTTTCCAGTCTAAGGTTACCAATTAACCTTTATAGATAAAATTTTCTGCAAATCTACATTGATCTATACTTATTCATTTTAAATATCGAATGCTGTCGTTTTATTAAATTATTTTTTTAGCTTCACGCTGTACAACTCACAATAGAATAGGCATAGGGTTCGATTCCCGCTCGGAGGAATGATATACAGGGTGGAATTGTCAGCACCACTTTAAATGAAACCACAGTTTTAACTAGTCTATAAAAGTATTAATAATTCAGAAAAAAAATAATTACCAAAAATGAAAAATTTTTTTTTTCAAATAAAACAAATAATAAAATTATCGTTTTAAAATAAAACGCCATTTGTAAAGTATAATATAGGCACACACACACTTACCTGTCAAAGCGGCAACGTCGCATACGTATGTGTGCGTCACACGAAATACAGGTATGGATAAAAATCGTGAAATGAAAAAAAATCCTACGTTCAAACTGTTGAAGTACCTTGATTAATTTCTTTAGTTTTAGGTTTAAAATGTTAAACCCTATATGCAGTTTCAGTAAAAGGAGCGCTGCCTCTTCCACCCTGTATATATATTTTTCATTTTCTCGCTATGGTAACGAGGCAAAGCACGGCGTTGAGATTGCCACTCATCACACAATGTCTAAAGGATCCGGTGGAATGGAACGGAGTGTTTTAACACTAGGCCCTCTCTGTTTACACTGTTATATCGTGAAGCTGAAAAAAAATGAAACAATCATCCATTCCGTTCAATCACGTTCTAACTGCACCACGTCAGTAACTATCTAAATTTTTAATACGAATATACATACGAGTATATTATTTTCGTTTATTACGTTATATTAACGACGGTAATGTGAATTGGTTGTCGGGTGCCAAATTACTCGTACATTACATAAACCTACTAATGGCATAATAATAAGTTACTTTGATTTAATAATGGTCTATGGGATATGGGATAACCTAATGGTTACACTAGATTTTTACTGCGGTTTTACTCCCGTGGATGTTTTGTATTTGTAATTACTTCCATCGGCCTTTTCCGCCCGACATTTGTTGATGGAAATACAAGTATGCAGCTTACTCTTGCGAGTTCAACGTGGTCCTTAATGGGTCCGCTCCGATCGTGATGGAAACCGGCCTTTATTCTGACTGCAATGGTATTCTAAAATATTTTAGTATAAATATGTTAAAAATACATTTTTTTTTTCGCAAAACTAAAATGGTATCACAATGAAATAGCTAAACACAGTATCTCTGTTATATAGGTACTCTTTGCTGACGTTACGAATTTAAATGATATGAATCTTTTGTTTGAATTTATTTTTGCTTTCTTCGCTCGTCTTTTGCATCTTGTAGAAGTTTCAGTTCACAATATAACATCGATGAAAAGTTATTTTAGCATTTAGATATTATATATATTGTTTAAAATGTAAATATTATTTGGACTATCAGTAACATAGAGGTCGTCGTAGCACAGAGGCTCTAGCGTGTGACTTTAAACGGGATGGTGGTGGGTTCCACTCCCACTCGGGCGGATGAAACATTCAATATTTTCCAAAAAATGAAGAATATGTGGATAAGAATAATTAATAATAGATTTAGCTAATATATCTTATTTCTTAATTATATATTTTTGTTAACAAAAATTGAACATTTAATAGAAGAATTTACCTTATTAGTTTAACTCATTACAGTTTTATTATATCAAAGCGTCGTCGTCTCAAAGGCTTTGAAGTGAATGACAAATAGGTAAACTTATTAATTGTGTTGCTTAAAGTAAGTGATATTACAGCAAATATCGGTTTAATTTAATTAATCTCTCTTGAGAGTTCTGTTTCTGTGCCATTTGTCTGGTACCCGAAAAATATAAATTAAGGTCAGAAGATCCATTACAAGTTTACGTGCTCTGAAGATTAGCAGTAGGTACCTGACAGATGTACTGTATACTACTTTACTTGGTAATGTCTTATGCTTCAATTTGGTTTTAAATATTTTCAAAAAAAAGCTTTTAAAAAAAAACCGATCAAATGCGAGTTGTACTCGCATACCGAGGGTTCTGTATCAATTTTTNTCATTTTCTCGCTATGGTAACGAGGCAAAGCACGGCGTAGAGATTGCCACTCATCACACAATGTCTAAAGGATCCGGTGGAAAGGAACGGAGTGTTTTAACACTAGGCCCTCTCTGTTTACACTGTTATAGCGTGAAGCTGAAAAAAAATTAAACAATCATCCATTCTGTTAAGTCACGTTCTAACTGCACTGGATCAGTAACTAAGTATCTAAATTTTTATACGAATATACATACGAGTATATTATTTTCGTTTATTACGTTATATTAACGACGGTAATGTGAATTGGTTGTCGGGTGCCAAATTACATTACATAAACCTACTAATGGCATAATAATAAGCTACTTTGATTATTAGGTTACACTAGATTTTTACTGCGGTTTTACTCCCGTGGAAGTTTTGTATTTGTAATTACTTCGGTCGGTCTTTTCCGCTCGACATTTGTTGATGGAAATACAAGTATGCAGCTTACTCGCTTATTTTTTTCGCAAAACTAAAATGGTATCACAATGAAATAGCTAAACACAGTATTTCTCTTATATAGGTACTCTTTGCTGACGTTACGAGTTTAAATGATATGAATCTTATGTTTGAATTTATTTTTACTGTCTTCGCTCGTTTTTTGCATCTTGTAGAAGTTTCAGTTCACAATATAACATCGATGAAAAGTTATTTTAGCATTTAGATATTATATATATTGTTTAAAATGTAAATATTATTTGGACTATCAGTAACATAGAGGTCGTCATAGCACAGAGGCTCAAGCGTGCGACCTTAAACGGGATAGTGGTGGGTTCCACTCCCACTCGGGCGGATGAAACATTAAATATTTTCCAAAAAATGAAGAATATGTGGATAAGAATAATTAATAATAGATTTAGCTAATATATCTTATTTCTTAATTATATATTTTTGTTAACAAAAATTGAACATTTAATAGAAGAATTTACCTTATTAGTTTAACTCATTACAGTTTTATTATATCAAAGCGTCGTCGTCTCAAAGGCTTTGAAGTGAATGACAAATAGGTAAACTTATTAATTGTGTTGCTTAAAGTAAGTGATATTACAGCAAATATCGGTTTAATTTAATTAATCTCTCTTGAGAGTTCTGTTTCTGTGCCATTTGTCTGGTACCCGAAAAATATAAATTAAGGTCAGAAGATCCATTACAAGTTTACGTGCTCTGAAGATTAGCAGTAGGTACCTGACAGATGTACTGTATACTACTTTACTTGGTAATGTCTTATGCTTCAATTTGGTTTTAAATATTTTCAAAAAAAAGCTTTTAAAAAAAAACCGATCAAATGCGAGTTGTACTCGCATACCGAGGGTTCTGTATCAATTTTTGGATTGTATGTTAACATTTCATACCAAATGAGTGCATACGTCCACAAGCTTAAATTTGTCAACTTCCAATTGTACTTCGCGTTAACATACAGTCCAAAAATTTATACAACGTTTACTAGTACTATTATATACTAGTAAAAGGTTACATCAGCCATTTTCCAATGCCATCATTAGGCCAACTCGATAGTATCATAACATCGTATTGTCATTTAATCTACATATAATCGCCAAGTTTCATAATGATACAATAATTAGAAATGCGTGTAATTAGACTTTTAGATTTTATCATATGATATATATATATATATATATATAGATACTTAGTTACAGCTTGAAAAGCATTTTAAAAATAAGTAAAATTAGGTAAAAAAACCGGACAAGCGTGAGTCGGGCTCGCCCACCGAGGATTCCGTACAAAAATTAGAGATCTCGAGCTTTTTCTGAAATTCAAGCTTAGCTTATCCAGAGCCCATTCATCTGATACCTCACTTGTACTAGCGTCTTTAGTACAAACTTATTGTAGTAACCGTTATTGGGGAGGGGGTTCATGAAAAAAATCTTGAACCTACTATACTACCTTCGTAGACCTGAGTATATAGTTTGAATTTCAATTCGATGTCTCCAAGTGCCCTTGAGATAAAGGCTCTTGACAGACAGACAGATGGACGGACAACAAAGTGATCTAAAAGGGTTCCTTTTTTTCTTAAAAGATATGGAACCCCAAAAACAATAAAAACTAACCAAAAACCACCATATACATATATAAAAAGGAGCAAAGCTAAAAAATACAAATTGTTTACAATTCAAGAGTTTATTAAGATTATTCAGAATGAATATACAAGTCTTAGTACGTTTGGTCCATCGATCTTCATTTTCAACGCAAAAACATCTTGAGATAAATAAAATTGATTACATTACTTGCTCTCTTTGGTGTTATAAACACTCTGGTCTGCCATGGATATTGTCAAGAGTAAAAATTTTAAAGATCAAATAAATCAACGTGTTTATATATATTCCAAACTTTTATTTTAAATTTGAAAATGTAAGTTTTTTGTATTGTTTCATTGGCATATCGTCCATTTGGGGCAACAGTGACGTAATTGTACTTTTTTAAAACTATTTAAATATACTTTCCAAATATAATTTCCACATATTAGTGAACTGAACTTGATTGTCTTCTCCAATATTTAAACAAGTATATGAGTAGGTAAAAATAATAGTACAATTGGAATGGTTGTATACAAAATGAAAAATTACTAATATGCTTTTTATTTATATAAATTCAACATGCAATGACTAGAAAATGTTATGGAAAATCAGAAACGTAGTGTCTTAACACTAGGTTTCCTCTGTTCAAGCTTAGCTTAGCCAGAGCCTTTTCATCTGATACTTGCACTAGCGTCTTTAGTACTAAATTTTGCCCCCCTTTAAGTCTACAATTTTTTAGAATTTTCCTATATTAGTGTAAAAGTAAATAAAAATAACAAATATAATTTGTACGTCGTTACCAAACCGCTAGAACCGTGCTATAGTAAATAACACAGTTGTCTCCCCACTAATTGCTGTAAAGATAATATTGAGACAGCGAGTGTGAGATAACAACGAATGCTGGAACTTGAAAATTGTGTAAAGAGAGGAAAATTTCATTGTAACTCTTCTTCATTATAAATTCTATGCTTGTAATGCTTAATTACTAATATATTTTAGAGTTAATTTAATTGGGACNTATAGATACTTAGTTACAGCTTGAAAAGCATTTTAAAAATAAGTAAAATTAGGTAAAAAAACCGGACAAGCGTGAGTCGGGCTCGCCCATCGAGGATTCCGTACAAACATTAGAGGTCTCGAGCTTTTTCTGAAATTGATGCTTAGCCAGAGTCCTTTCATCTGATGCCTCACTTGTACTAGTGTCTTTAGTACCAAATTTGAAGTCCACAATTTCTTAAACTTTTTTTTCTGAACTAGTACTACCTCCGTAGACCTGAGGATATAGTTTGAATTTCAACTCGATATCTCCAAGTGAGATGAAGGCTCTTGACAGACAGACAGACAGACGGACGGGCGGACAACAAAGTGATCTAATAAGGGTTCCTTTTTTCCCTAAAAACGTATGGAACCCTAAAAACAATAAAAACTAACCAAAAACCACGATATACATATATTAAAAAGGAGCAAGGCTAAGAAATACAAATTGTTTACAATTCAAGAGTTTATTAAGGTTATTCAGAATGAATATACAAGTCTTAGTACATTTGGTCCATCGATCTTCATTTTCAACGCAAAAACATCTTGAGATAAATAAAATTGATTACATTACTTGCTCTCTTTGGTGTTATAAACACTCTGGTCTGCCATGGATATTGTCAAGAGTAAAAATTTAAAAGATCAAATAAATCAACGTGTTTATATATCTTCCAAACTTTTATTTTAAATTTGCAAATGTAAGTTTTTTGTATTGATTCATATCGTGGTATATCGTTCATTTGGTGCAACAGTGACGTAAATGTACTTTTTTAAAACTATTTTAATTTTTTTTAATTTTCCTATTTTAGCGTAAAAGTAAATAAAAAGAACAAATATAATTTGTACGTCGTTACCAAGTCGCTAGAACCGTGCTATAGCAAATAACACAGTTGTCTCCCCACTAATTGCTGTAAAGATAATATTGAGACAGCGAGTGTGAGTTAACAACGAATGCTGGAACTTGAAAATTGTGTAAAGAGAGGAAACTTTCATTGTAATTATTTTTCATTATAAATTTTATACTTGTAATGCTTAACTACTAATATATTTTAGTGTTAATTTAATTGGGACAATTAAATTATTTTTTACTTACTGTATCTGCATACTACTGTATCCTGCACATAGCAGAAGTGGGAACCTGGGAACCAATTGTTAAGGATATATATAACCCCCGAATTCTCAATATCTAAGGGAAGAAATAAAATGGCAATCGAACACGCAACATACGCTTGTGCTACTCACAAATTTTTAGTGCAATTATATTTCCTTTTACTAAAATATAATTCAAGATACATTCCTATAGTAAATAATAAGTTAGTTCTCGAACCCTTAGCGGCATATTACAGGCGAGGCACTGTTTGAGCAGCGCTAATTGTGGCCACCCCCTAAAGCAAACACCAACAAATGACATAACCATGTGCTGAACAAATACTCGCGTGGGAAATGTTAATGTTGAAGAACTGTTTAGAAATATATTTTTTTCAGCTTCACGCTCTATCCCGCAAGTAGCAGGGTAGAGAGGGGGCTCAGTGTTAATACACTCCGCAACCCACATTCCGCTGAATTCTAGTAGGATTGCGCGTTGAGTGGTGGAACTCAGTCGTTACCAGAGCGTGGAAATGAAAATATTAACTATTTCATTTCCCGGTTTCCTGTGATGATTGTGAGTTCGATCTCCACTCGGATATTTGATGTAGTTATTTTTAATGTGTATAATTTGAGACCGTTGTAGTACAGAGAGTGACTATTTGAAAGCTATGATTATGGGTCGATTACCATTGACATTGTGTGATAAGTGGCGGAATTTAATGATTCCAAAATCAACGACAACGAACATAAATTATTGCCCCGAGTGGGAATCGAACCCACTATCATCGCGTTTATACCCACTTTACCGCTTATAGTCTACCTGGTTACAATAAAATAAGAAACTATTTGATTTAATAGCTAAAGGTATTTTGATTTGAATTACAATTTTATATACGTAACTGTCTCGCGGATACAGCGCTGTCGTAAAACAATTTTATTGGAAAGCTAACGCCGAGAGGAGAACTTTTATTTTATTGTTTTAGAGAAACATTTTAGTTTAGTGCTTATAAATGTGAGTGGAGGTAGCGTGAGTATTACATCTTTGATAGGCTACCGTTCAATTTGAAATTGTAAATTTTATTATATAGGCTACAAATAGCCTTCTTATTTTAAGAATATTAAATTATATCAAAACTATGAATGTAGCTTAATAATGTATTTTATAGAAATACAGAAATCATATGTCTTAACATAGTGTTAAGACATTCTTAGAGTGTCTCCAAGAGTATCTTAACTATAGATGGTCTCTGCCAATCCTGCTGTGTGCGGGATACAGCGTGAAGGTGATTTATTTTAATAAATGTAAACTATACGTGTACTATTGTATACCAATAAACAGAAATCGGCCATCGTATACACTCAGCCTCGACTTTAATGTACCACCAGCATCAAAGGAGGAAAGATTTACCGTATTTAAATTTTGTGAAGACACAATACTTACTCTGGCGCCCTTTTTATATCACTCAGCTATAAAAACGACCTTTTACAACTACCCTCTCGTTTGTATTCGGTGTAGGGTTTCATTTTAATAACTACGCTATTGACGTCACGTACTTAGAAACGGTAGTATATTTTTTTTCAGAACATCAGGCATCAAGTGTCTAGTCATTATTTGCTTTTTATTCAGCTTTACGCTGTATGTTAAAGCAACGCGGTGTTGAGCGCCCTACTCAACACGCAACGTTTCAAGTAATTAGGCGACAAGTGAGGAATGGTGCTATTGACACTAGGTTCCCTCTACCTCCTCTACCCTCCTACAAATGGAATTTAGCGAGAACCTAAAAAATAAAAAAATAGTTAATAATCACCGAAAGTTATCAGGTGAATGTTATTTCCATCGTATAGCAAATAGAACCTCCTTCATAAATACTTTTGTACGTTTTAGACCTTATATTATACTATACGGCTACGTCTTACGACCTCACTAAGCGGACAGGTTTGGAATTGAAACGTCGCTATAATAACACATATTATGGCTGAAATTCAGTGCTCTCTGAAATATACTCCATATAGTAGGGGCGGCGAAGAGGGGACTTTGTGGAGTCATTCGAGCGCATCAGATTAAGATACTGGGGATTCCTTGTACTCGGTTACGTACTTCCACCAAATATGAGCTTCCTATGTATGGCCGCGCGTCTAGGATAAAGGATCAGATTAGTAAAAAAAAATTGATCATCGGACATTCTCGAGCGCATCAGATTAAGGTAGGGTAAGTTAGTTACATGCTAAATCGTGTATATTCCACTAATCTGACAATTTGAGAGTGACG
>JAKRZM010000013.1:172093-184001 GCA_036379175.1 Heliconius cydno galanthus | reverse complement strand
AAAATTGGTGCCGATTGAAAAAAAAATCTATACAAACTTTCAACCCCTTATTTGCACCCTTAGGGGCAGAATTCTAGAAAACGACGAAACACGTATCCAATTAAATACTTTTAAAAATCTAAATTTGAAATTTTATAAAAATCGGTGCCGATTTAAATTTTTTCTCATACAAACTTTAAACCCTTATTTCACCCCTGTAGGGTTCAAATTTTTCAAAATCCCTTCTTAGTGGATGTCCAGATTAGGAAAGTAAATATCTGTCCAAATTCCACGTTTCTACGCACAGCGGTTACGGCTGTGCGCGCGTCTTACCTCAGTCAGTGAGGACAAGTCCTTTTATATATATAGATATTGACATTCCATAACTTGTCATAGAATGTCAAAACTATTAATCTTCAACTTTGTTGTTGAGGAATTTAGAATTTAGTGACAACGTGCAAAAGCCAAAATTCTGCAAGTTTAAAACATATAAAATATTTTATAAATAGAGTTAATATAATAAATAATATTTCATAAAGTATTCCGCATATAGTACGTTTCGTACTACGAAATATTTGTAAAATTACTTAAATTAGATTGATTCAAACCTCCTCCCACTAGGAACCCGTCTTAGATAGAGTCGACGGAGAGGACCCCGCCACTTTAAAATTTTAAGTTTCCCAAAATATTTTATTATTTCGAAATACCAGACATCACTAAAACGGATTCCCAAAAGAAACAATAGATAATAAACAAAGAACAGACGATGAATTATAAGGCATTGTGCTATCATCTTACCGCATCTGTCAAAACGTACCTAAGCTTGACCTTAATTAGTTAAGGATAGTGGAGGAGGAGGGGGAGGATATTTTATTCTTTTATCAAGTTGGTTTCCTCTGCGTAAGCGAATTATCTCCTATGGCCCTTCCTAATGGTCCCTCCCTATTATAATAAGACGTGTAATGGGATCGTTCTATCTTACGTGGTTTTGGAGACGAGAAATAATTAATGAATTTCTAGAAATATATATTTTAGTAGTGGTTAGTTAGTGTTAGTGTATCCAAGAGGCGCGGATTTGAGTTCCGCTTCGTGACAATTTTCCAATTTAAATAAATAAATAACTCCACGCTGTATTCCGCATATTACAGTGTAGGTAGAGTTAGTCTAGTATTAAGATACTTCATTCCTCAATTTCCCTCCAAGTTTCAAGATATTGCGCGTAACTTACCGCCGCGTTAAGTTTTTATATTTTATTTGCTTTTAATTCACTCACATAGCAGGGTCTTGTTATACCGCCTACTTCGAATTAAAAATAATATTTGGACGCAAATACAGACCGACAATGTTTAACATAATCTGTATAATTAGACAATATTTCACGCGTCTAACTTTTGTACCGTATACTTACTTAAGAGGAAACTTATAGCAATTTCATTACCCCGAACGAAATGCAATTGTACGGTAGTTTAGTATCTATTGTACGTAGAAACCGCGGTGAGGAGACTTATCGGTGAAACTTTGGGTTAATCTGTGACAAGTTGGTTATTTTAATTATAGTTTAAACTTTACTAAGGTTTATTTATTATTTTGTGTATAATTTCTAGAAGTGGAATACTAAAACCAAGAAAATTATTAAGTAAGGAACTCAACGCCAAGCCAACAAACAGAGTGAGGAAATGAAAATATTAAATATTGCATTTCCTCGAATAGGAATCTAACCCACGACCTGTCGCCATTAACACGCTCGTATACGCCCCTGTGCGACGACTGGCCTCCATGAAGACCTGGAATCATGAAGATGAATAGCAATACCTGTCATATAATGAACAAATTGCACTACGAGTATACCGCAGTTCAGCGACCGCCAAATACCTAACGTACGACAAAGGAGCACTTCTTGTGAAGTGTTGACAGAGGCAAGTACCGTACTAAGAATGAGTCGAGGCGGCTTGAGGATGAACAAATACATTTTAAAAGGCCAAATCAAACACCACTCGGCAGGAAAGCTGTACAAAACGATCTTCTACTGTAAGCCCTTGAATGAGATATGGATGACATTTTGGATGTGTAAAACTTTTTATGAATTTGGGTACGAAAGTGATGTACACACACACATATAGAGAAGGAGTAATTTCCAGAAAATCTATATGTCTACGGGAAAGGGATAAACGTCTAATGACTGTAAACGACGGTGTGGGTTCGATCTTCACTCGAGGGAATGGATTATTATTTATTAATATTTTCATTTATTCGCTCTGGCAACAAGACAAAAGCCCGGTTTTGAGTTCTGTAACTCAATACGCAATGCCTGGAAAAATTTAGTGTCATAACACTGGGTTTACTCGGGCTACAACATTTCTATTGGATACAAAAATAAATATAAACACTACCATAAGATAATTTCCAGCTAAGCGTGTAAATTCCAACATTACAAGATGTAGATACAATATTTTTTGTTATTTCGCCCCTTGTCATAGAGTCACGTGGTCTCATGTCACAGCCACCGTTGTCATTTACATTGAAATTACCGTACACGTGAATATTCTCGACTGTTTTTTTTTGTTTTTGTTGAAAATAAATATGAATTTCTATATTTGAAAGGACCAATTGGAATATTTAACAATGTAATAGAACCCAAAATAACGAATTATAAGTTTTCGAGCTGCTTGACTGTGCATTTGTGCATCCTAACAATTTAAATGCAAGCAAGAAGTGAGGATCGAACCCATAGCCGTTGCGTTACAGTCACACCCTTGTACTCCTGGGTCACGACGGCCTCAATGATAAACAAGAGAAATAAAAACAAAACAAAAAAACTTTTTACTCAAAATTTCCGTAACTTCTCAAAGATTTAACTTATATACATTGCAAGGTTTGGAAACAACCCCTAACAACCGTAAAGTAACATTCATTATGACGTTATAGCGCTATAACGTTATAAACGCACCCCGTAATAAACACGTTACGTTAAATATAAGGGTGTTTTAATGTTTTAACATTTTTCAGCTAACTGCAGTTGACTGCCTGAGTGAAAGTTAAAATATATTTAGTATGTAGATTACAAAACTGTTAACTTAAATAAAATATTTTTTTCTTATATTAGCTTACCCTGCATACAAGTTGGTTGTGGGTTCGATTCCCATGCTGAGGAAGATAATGTTTGATATTTTCATTTCCTTACTATAGGAAGCTGAATTCTTGAGGCACGGAGTTCCGCCACGCAACACGTAATGCCTCAAGAAAACTGTTCAAAGTAGGAACGAAAATGTCTTAATTCCAGGTTCCCTCTCTCTGCTCTACTCTCTGTTTACAATTTTATTTGCTATACGTATACCACGCGGTAATAATAAATAAATAATAAGGCCTAATAAATTATAATTAACTTAATCTAACACAAAAAGTCAATATTTAAGACAAGTTCGTTACCTTTGACAGATAGTACCTAAGGGTAATTCAAAAGAAACATAATCTTTTATTTTAAGAAATTTTGCAAAACTTTCTTCGGCGACAACTTTTAGCTAAGTTAGAAATTTTTCGGTGTAAATAAACTGTGGAAAAATGCGAAGTAAATTTTACCTTCAATGGATTAAATCAAGATTTTACGTGAAGTGGGCGACTTCAGAAGTTGATAAGTATTTTTGTTTGTATAATGTTTTATTCTGAGATTAACGAGTATTGGCTTTTATATTCAACGCAGCACTTTGCCTAATTTAATTTTTAATTTTAATATAATTAAAATGTGGCCAGCGTGAGCAGCGGCACAAGTGGCAGTCGAGGAAGTGAAATATTTATTTATGTTTATATTTCCATTTCTTCGCTCTGGTGTCGAAGCAAAGCGCGACGTTGAGTTCTGCTACTCAACACGCAATGCCTCCAGAATTCAGCAGAAAGTGGGGAACGGAGTGTCTTAACACTAGGTTCCCTCTGCCTACCCTGTTGTGTGCTGGATACAGCGTGAAGCTGATTTTTTTAAATAATATATTCCCCCGAGTGGGGATCGAACCCACAACTGTCGCGTTTATAGTTTTTAATTAACTAATGATTTTTATTAAAATATGTAATCATTTTCTAGCTACAATATTATTTCACATAATTCATAGCAATTCGACGTACGATTTGTGATTTATAGCGCAGCAGTCGGTACACTTTATTTGCCAGTGAAAATTTGAGAATTTATCAAAGCTACAGCTTTTTATTTATGCTATTTTACTGCAGCGATATTTACAATAGCCTTATATGTGCAGATAAAAAATATTTATATAGATTTTAAACTACAAATTCATCCTTTTATACAACTAATTCGCAAATTTACAGATCTAATACGTTTTGTGTATTTAATGTATTTTTTTTTTTTTAAATTTGCATTTTTACAGTTTAAGTTCATCCAAGTTAAAAAAATCATTTAAAATGTATAAAATATATTGTTAAAACATAATAAAATACTTCACAAACATAAGATAAATTAATAATTAATAATAAAGGAGTTAGATAACAATTATCTCATAAAACATAATTTGGATAACCATACTAAAATAATAAACTAATTTTCATTAAATACATTTAAATAATATTTAATAAATATTTTTATAGAACAAGCGGGCGAAGCCGCGAAGTCTGCTAGTTATACATACGAGTATATAGGGAAATAGTAGTTATTACCAGCACTAAATGAAAAAAAAATCTTCAATTAAATTGTTTGTTTTATAAACAAATTGACACAATTAAAAATATCTCCATTAAAAGGTCCCGCGTTCAAATGTCACTCTACGACATAAACGTCGAGTTAAAGTAAATAAATAGCCTAATTTGTATATCAAACGTCCGGCACGACTGGACGGATGCCAGGTCGTTCTTGTACTCGTATGGCCCTCTCGTAACATAACACTGTTTCAAACAGCGTTAAGTATGACAACGTTTTTGTATGGAAATAAACACCGGGAAGGCTTATTTGAATGAAATGTATATACAACTTTTGTAGGAATATGTGCCAAATACGTTATTTGAAACTACAGTTGAACTACTTTTATATATGGTCGGTTAGAGTGTAAACCTGCTAAATCCGTTTTTTTTCCGTTATTTTATTTTTTTAGATATAGATAATGTTGCTATTAGTCAAATCAAAGTACAGTTTTGCCATTGCAAGTTAATATACTAACCTTTTTAGCTTCACGCTGTATCCCGCGTATAGTGTTAAGACACTACGTTCCCATTAAGACATTTCCGTTCCCCAATTCCATCGAATTCTGAAGGCTATATATACTTATTATTATCTATAAAAATAACAAGTTAATAATATTAATCAATAGATGTCAATATAATTATTTTTATTTAATAAAAATTCGACTTCGCGTACCTAAATATTATTTCATACAAATACATATAATATAATCAGAGCAGGTGATTTATAAAAAAAACATATTGACATACGACGAATGGAATATTTTACGCAAATCATTACTTTTCGTTGACAGAAACTAATATTCGCAACATTTCGCTGTCACTCTAATTCTAAATATGTGGATATTGAAAAAAAACTTGGAAAAAAACCTTCTCTGAAATATTATTTTACGCCTGTCATCGCAAACTCATGCTCTGGGTCATTAGTAATTACTATTTGGTAACATAACACTAATTAAACTGAGATTAATCGTGGCGCGGGGGCCGTGTGAGTGTAACCACGACAGGTTTTAGGTTCAATTTCCACACTAAGAAATGAAATATTTAATAGTTTAGGGAATAACCAAACAAATTCTTTTGATTTTTTTTTTATTTTTTTGTTTGTAAGGGGAGAGAAACTTTAGTAAGGTTAGGCACAGCAAACCTAGCAACCTAATGATGACACTACGTTTTCATTACGACACTTCCGTTTCCCAGTTTACGCTGAAACCGAACGCCTCGCCTATCAAGTTAAGATATGAAAATATTAAACATTTCATTTCTTCGAGTGGGACTCGAACCCACACCCTGTCGCGCTTATAGTCACACGTGACGCGAATATGAATTTCATGCAATATTCGAATTATAAAAGCTAACACTTTTATTTAACGAAGTCAAACAAATCTAAAATTAATTTACATAAAGGTGTGAAAACAAAATCAAAAAATCAATTAAAGAGTTCATGAAATTCAGATTATGAACAACAATGGAAGTGATCCCTCGCAATTAACCCAGGGCGGGGCTGTCAGCACATCACCTCGTTCAGGGACAATTTACAGGCTTACTTTTTATTAATTTTATTTAAATATGCAATATATTTTTTTATATCACTACTTGAAAAAACAGCTTCACGATCTATGTCGAATAATATAGGTGGAGGAAAAATAACGTTAATATACTTTTTTCCCAACTTTCCGCCCAGCCTTAACCACGCTTTGTCTTACTAGAGCGTGAAAATGTAAATAATTCAATACCACAGGTGAGAATCGAACCAACGTTCGTTGAATAGACGATTTTAAAAATTGTGCCATAGTGTTCTTGCGCCATTTCATATTGTGAGCGTATGTGGACCATTGGTGTTTGGCTTTTTATTTCCGGTCACAGAACTTTAGCTCGTAATAATGTAGGCTATGTTTAAACTAGAAATACCTACACTTATTTAACGAATATAGGTATATCAGTTCAAAGGAACTTATATGAGGCCAGTCGTATCAAACGTGCAACCTGTCCTGTTGCGTGTAAGCGTTGTAGGATCGATTTAAAGCACAACTTTGAGTTCTGCCCCTCATCACAAATGCCTCCAGAATTCAACGGAGAGTTGAGAACTGGAGAGTCTTAACGAGAATGGACTGGAATACGGCGTGAAGTTAAAAAAATATAATAAAGAGAGTAAGTAGTAATTACAGATATCTATATAGATACCTACTGAAGTGTATATCAGATAGGCATTAAGCGATTACAACTTTGCCCTTCTACATATATACATAAGTATAAATGATGAAAGCGACAGGAGTTATTTCAAGTTGCAAACTCACCAAATTGTCACTGCAATGAGAAAATGCCTCACGTTCACCAAATAATTGTATTTGGTTCGTCGCGCGTCGGTATGGCGCTGCCGACGGGTACGAGGGTACGAGCACGAGGAATGATGGATTTGAAATTCCTATATCATAGCTGTCTTACTATGCTCTTATTTTTTATATAGTCGAGAGCTGTTAAGACAGAGCGTGGTGTTGAGTTCCGCCACCCAACACTGTCGCAAATTCCTCCGTAATGTCTTGATTGTGAAATCTCAATTTTTAGTTCCAGTTTACTCCCATGAAAAGGTGCCAGCTGCAATATATATCACGTCATTCTTCTTAGGGGTCGTTACATTTTTAATTAATAGCTTCTAGCTGGGATATAACTTGTTATAAATTCAGGGAATAAATTAAGTACTAAATATCAAGCGTACAGGTGTTTACACAGTTTTTTTATTTATTCACAGTTTTAAAAATTAAAATAAAAATTACATTTACATGGAAAAATACCTACGTACCTACTTATGTTACTTATACGAATCAATAGTTTCAATTTGATTTTTAAGTCGTAATTAATTAATTTATTATTCGTCTCCATATCTCAAATCTCTGAAGTATTGCGCCCCAATTCCTTTCGCTCGATCTATCTAATGGTCCACTTAATGGATCATTTCAATAGGTTAACTATTTACCTGTATTGCAAATGCAATAACATTGCTCAATTTAATTGAACGATGTCTAATTAATTTATAGTAGGTATATATCAACCCAGACGAGGCAGTAGGGGCGCAGCGGTGCCGGGTATGACTATAATCTTGGCGATTGTGGGTTTGGTGCCCACAAATTACGGTGTTGAGCTCGCTCCTCCACTCAACATGCTATACTTAGGAAGTTTGGCGGTGCGTGCTGAACAGTTTTAATATTAGGTTCCCTCTACCTATCCTGTTATATGCAGGATACATACATGTAATGCGTGCGTCCGGTACTGATATCAGGGTTGTAGAGGTCAACGAGCATGGTTTATAAATATTGACAAACTTAAGTTTCCGAGTGTACGCACTTATTATGCCATTTATTTGAGACAGCGTATTGAGTAGCGGAACGTGTTGAGTAACGGAACTCAACGCGGCTTTTTGTCAAGTTACCAGAGTGAGGAAATTACAATAACTCATTCACCCGAGTGAAAAACGAACCCAAAACCATCGCGTTTACAGTTCCGTTGCGCTACGACGACTTTAAGTGTAATACTTAATTTTTTAGCAAGTCGCTACTAAGTAATGTATTTTAAAAATAAACTCCGTGTTTATACAAATCATGACTGGCACTCCATTTGCCAACCTAATGGAGAAGTTCAAAACAAATAACTGACTCTCTCAAGCCCACCTCTACATCCATTACGAGGAATAGGGATAATACGCAACAGCCGACGCGACGTACAAATTAGTTCAAAATAACGTAATGAATAAATTTATAAATTTTGATTCGTCTGTAAATAACAAAATAATGTTGTTGGAATCCATTCGTGGCGCATTGGAACAAGCGTTGTGGGATTTGGCGAAATTTGGCAAAGTGGGAAATGGGGTGGCTTAAAGGGGGGGTAATGTTTTAACGTTAGGTTCCCAGGTTAAAAGTCTTCATTTGAGGTGGTCGTAGCTCAGGGTAGCGTTTGATTGTAAGTTCGATGGTTGTGTGTTCAATATTAAGTCTAAAAAATATTATATTATATTATTTTTATTTCCCATCATTGGTAAGTCCAGAGCGGCGCCGAGTTCCGCCATTTAACACGTAACTCGGTCTCGGGCAGACAGTGGACACTATTCTTTCTTTCTTTATCCTTCATCGAGGTGAGCATAAACCTGAAAAGAAAAGTCTACCAAGACAAAACGCGACGTTTATTTCCAACTCTCGAAACACAATGTTCAAAAATTGGATGAAACGTAGGGAACGGATTGTTTGTTTAACACTAGGTTTAATTTTAACATTCCTGTTATTTGGAAAAAAACTGCTTCTTTTTCTAATCTAAAATGTCATCCTCAATAAAAAATCTCAACCCCCAAAAGAGCCTTAAAGCAATAAATTACTTTCTAACTTTTTCTTTATTGTTTCAGATAAAAACTGTCCAGTGACACCCGGCAGTCCTTTACAAATTCTATTTGCGTAGAGTAAATAAAGAACTTTGCAATCGCCTTTGCAAACACAACCCCTATCACTATATTAAAATCTTCCGACAGATGGAGAAATGCTTCTTTATAACTTTATTTAAATGGAAACAATCTACATATTTTATATGTTTTAAAACTAAGAATATATTCTCTTTATTTGATTACCGTCGTGGTGCAGTAGCACAAATGTAAACTCGGCGGTTGTAGGTTCGATTCCCAGAGATAATGCGCGGTGTTGAGTTTCATGTATCATTTTAATATTCCTTCTAGTTGCTAAAGTCTAATTAAAAGTGCCTTTAGTGATAAGCGAAAAACTTCACTATTTACCTACTTATGTGTCAGTGAAGAAATTTTTATTGCAAAAAATAATTGAGTATATTACCTTTTTTATTCAGCTCTACGCATGTAGCACGGTAGGTTAAGGAAACTTAGTGCTATGTCACTCCCCTCCCCAATATTTTGTGAGATGAGACCAAATCAGGTAAAAATTAAAAAAGGGTGATATTCTATATTTTATTTATATGAAGTAAAAAAGATGTCAGAGATTCACACCTTTTATAAAAACAAAAGTACATACATACATTAAAATTTGGCAAAGGAATTTCCCTCTTTGTCAAACATTTCTAACGTGTTTTATTTTTTACTCGGGTCGTCAGACACGTCCCTTTTTTGCGAGTACATAAATGACTACTGGCTTACCTCATCCGCAGTTTTTAGGAGCTTTACTAAAATCTTACTGAAGAATGTAAAATATTCATTTGAATTCTCAAAACTGTACTAAATATTATTAAAATTAATAAATATTTTTTAATTCCTTTTTCAGCTTCACTCTGTATCCCGCCCTTGGCAGGGTAGGCAGAGGGAACTTCGAGACATAATGTTAATAAAGATAAATTTCCCGTTCTCCATTTTTTGCTAAATTGTGGAAAATTTTAGAAGTCAACGCCGCGCTTTGCCTCGTTACCAGAGCAAGAAAATAAAAATATTAAACATTTCATTTCCTCGAGAGAACTTTGAACCTAAAATTTCGCTTGTCCTCCTGCGCCATGACAGACCTCATGTTCTTTACAGTTTTAAGCATGAATTTATAATTTCTAGCGTTTCTGTTTATGTTTTAGCTAAGCTAGTCTAATCTCTAGCTTTAGTTATCCTTAAAACATTTTAAGTGTTCCCCAAATTCCTAGAACTTCCAAGGACTAACAATTTAAAAGTAAATCAATCAGTTCTGAAAGTGTAATCTAAATACAATCTTGCTTTCTTAGTAATTAAATTTACGTAAATAATTATTTCAACAGTACGCCGAGTCGTTATAGCAACGCAATAGCCGTTTTAAAAGCGAAATATTTCTTTAGAAAATCATAATTGACATTAATTTGTCGTCTTTAGTGTGGTATTTTTTTAGTTTCACGCTGAACGCCGCATACATACACATTACACAGGAACCCAGTTAAGACACTTCGTTCCCCACTTTCCACTGATTTTTTATAGTCTAGTGTGTTGAGATGCGGCACTAAACGCCGCGACAGAGTAAGTTAAGTAATATTGAAATTATTTATATTTCATTCCGCCGAGTAGGAATCAAATGTCACTGCCACTGCGATATGACGGCCTCTGTAGGAGTATTTTAAAAGCGAAATGTTTCTTTAGAAACTAATAACTGACATTAATTGTCGCCCTTACTGTGAACTTCTAATTCTAAATAGGTTTAATCAAAACCAAGGTACTGCCATTAACAAAAATATGTCTAACAACACCGACAATGCTGGAACAACTTGACAAATTCGTTTAAACGCAAAGCATCATCTGACGGTGTTGGGAAATTTGCATTTTAATAGCGACGCTTATCTTGTTATTAGAAACTGTAGATTAGTTACGGTTAAGGTTATACTCTTTATTTTACATATTTTTAATCTGTTATAATATTGACTTTTTATGACATTGGGGAGAATAATGACAAAAGTCTACTTCGGATGGTCATGCGGGAATATTTAATGAAAAAATAATTTTTGTAAAGTTCTATGATTTTCAGGATTATTAAATGTTTTGATGGAAATTGAATTGATATTTCATTTTTCGATAAATTTATTTTTAATTTGATTCTACACATATTTAAATGATGTCTTTCTGTCACAGGCTAATCAAGTGCTTAAAATAATATTTACAAAAGCTAATTATATTCAACTAGTTTTTACCTACGGTTTCACGGTTATCATAGCAGATACAATGGAATATATTGTCACGAATAGCCTTTTGATAAATTCAGCATAAAAATACTTTTTCAATTCGAAACAGTAGTTAGTTTCTGAGACCAGCGCGAACCTATCAAAGTGTTAAGCTTTGTAATATTAATATTAATTATTATAAATATGCTTCTATTACTGCTATTACTTGCTATGCTCGATGCTGCTATTACTTGCTATTTGCGGAATAAAACGTGTAATTTTAAAAAATATATATCTGTATGATAATATTTATTAATTAAAAATATATAAAATATATAACTAAGACAAAATATATAACTAAGACAAAATATATAACTAAAACAATTTTTATTTGCCAATCAAAAATATTAACTAAATTAGTAGCGTGACTAGGTTCACTAGATTGGCGCTGACAGACCGACTGAGATATAAATTGATTAAGAGGGGAACTCTGTCTAAGACCGATTAGCGTTTCATGAATAACATTTTCTTTGATGAGACGATCAAGGCTTCAAAGCAAATCTTAGGGGTTATGGATGATCTATCTTATCTTATCTTATATTTTAAAGGTATAATAATTTACAATATATCCTTGGTACGCTACGTTGTT
>JAKRZM010000013.1:135139-171270 GCA_036379175.1 Heliconius cydno galanthus | reverse complement strand
ATCGCCACCGATTTTTATAAAATTTGAAATTTAGACTCTTAAAAATATTTCATTGAACACATGTTTCATGGGTTATTAGAATTCACCCTTAAATACGCAAGCGAAGCTGCGCGTGTCCGCTAGTCTACCTATAAAATTGAAGCATGGGGTGTAGTAACAAAAAAGTACTAGTTTACAACCTAATAAAATGTTAGCTTTAATAAATGAACTATGGCAGCTTTTAGGTAATATCGCACCTAAGAACTTAGCCTAATTAATTGCTTTCATAGAACTAATTGTGTATTTTATTGCATGTTTTTTTATTTTTGCGTTGACTTGTTTATTAAGAGATTTATGTTTGGAGGCATATTATATTAGAAAATCTTGTATCAAAATTAAAATATTATTTGTTCAATTAGGCCATTCTTTGTTAATTTACATAAAAATATAAGCAGTATCAGTAGTTATTAGGAATCTCTCACTGGTATTTTTAATTTTCTTATCATGTTAAAATTTTAACCTGTGGCACAAGCATCCATCGAAGCAATTATAGCCTTTGACTATTGCGAATCTAACATAACATGGTCAGCTAAGTGCTATATTGAGTTGGACATTTGATAGGTGATCCTGATGAAGTTAAACATGGGTACTAACATTAATCAGTCCTCAGAAATTGGAATCAAACCCTGTTACTCTATTTGTAAATGCCTATAGATGTATCATTTTTACCTGCCTCCTAGCTTTGCTCTTTTAAATTTTCTAGTGTTCGTTTAAGGTGAAATTTGAATTACGACTTCAGTTCTGATGACAATCAAATTATACATAATCCATATTGTTATTTCTTCAAAATGGCCGTCACAACAAAATGGCGGATGATAAACTTTTGCACAATCCACCTAATATGGGTTTCAAATGAAAAGGTGATTTGTGAAATAACTATGAAAAAAACACACACACTGAAAAAAAAATTGAACACCTATTTTTAAAAAGATTATTTTAAACAATATTTTATTTTAAATACAAAAACTGTTTATTTATACAAAAGTTCAGGCTCGAGAAAAAAACTTTTACGTCGTTGATATTTCATTCACAGCGCCTATCTCTAATGGGGTGGGCGGGCAGGATGGCAGGGATGGGCAGGATGGACATTAAAAACCTTTTCGCACTTATTCGCAGTGGTTATTCATTGAACTACAACAAATCTTTATAAATTTGGTTTTATAATGTTATATTTTTAGATTTGAAGTGAAAAATTATTTTATTCATCGATTAAGAGATACATAGTATTGCTGAGACATAAATTTAAATTAATTAGTGAACCGAAGATTATATATTAGTTATTATATTTGATAGATAGATCTACTATTATATATTTTTTTAATACTCATGTATAGAGTATACATATTTAAGTATAAATATTAACCTAAAAAACTACTGTAATTATTAAAATAGTTTATGTTTTGTTAAATCGAAAAAAATATATATAAATATGGAGAACAAGAGTACGAACCTAATATCTGTGTAGTGTTAACAAAAATCAAGTCTACAAAAATATTAATTAAAATATAAAAAAAAATCTGTTTCAGCCTCAGATTTCACCAAATAATTTGTGGAGTAAATTCGAAGGGAACACCAAATGGCGCGGCTGTATTATTAAGTGAGGGAAAAAGTATTAATTACAACTTTTGACAGCGATATTGCGACTAGCATCTGTTGCAGTTTTCTTACAAAACGACCTTATTGTTCTACATATACATTTCTTTTTATAATTTTATTTATAGAAAGAAAATATTGTATTGTATTGTATTCTTTCTACCAACAAAAACAATTTACAATAAATTTATTTATGAAACCAAAGCGAAAACCACTCACTAGGCTCAAAGTACTAAGATAAGTTAACCACGGAACCACCCCATAAAATGAATTCCAAACGACATTGTCACGAATAACGCTGAAACATTTCATTTTATGTTTTCCCAGTAATATACATTCCTTATTGCCGTGTTTTATGTGAAAATTGCATATTTTCAGGGTCGTTCCAGGCGTTTAAATCTCGTGCTTACGCCTTTACAGCTTTGTATATCTTGTTTATTATAGAGTTTTATTTTGAACATATAGGAAAAACTCAAAAATCAGATTTACGCGGTATCCCGCACACAGCAAGGTAGACAGAGGAAACCTAGTGTTGAGAAACTCCGTTCCCCACTTTCTGCCGAATTCTGGAAGCATTGCGTGTTGAGTGGCAGAACTCAACGCCGCGCTTTGCCTCGACACCAGAGCGAAGAAATGAAAATATAAACGTAGATAAATATTTCACTTCCTCGAGTGGAGATCGAACCCACAACCGTGTGTTACAGTCACACCCATGTGCTGCTGCGCTACGACGGCCTCAACATTTATATGGAAAATTAATATTTTTGTGTTATATTTCGTGTTTAAAATAATAAATGATTTTTTCATTTATATATTCCGTTTCATTTATATAAAAGGAGTAATGAAGTCATTAAAAAAATACAAATATATTCCAAACTTTCATATAAAATTCCCGTTACATTCACTTAGCGTACTTTACATAAATCGCGGGTGAATTGACAGTTTAATAAAATATGAATTTTCGATAGACTTTATAAAATATGAACGACCATATAAATTAAAGATATATTGATATTTTAAAGGGTGAATTGCACTTTTACTTTAAATTGAAAAAAAATAATTAAAATAATATTTAATAACATTTTCATCTCCATTAATTTAATTCGAAAGGAGCTTGTAAAAAATATTTCGTTAGCGGTTTTCTCCCAAAACAGAAACTGAAGATATTAAATATGTCATTTCCTCGAATGGGAATAGAACTCACAAGCTGTCGTGTTTACAGCTAACTACTCCGCCACGACTGGCCTCACTTTATTTATTTATAGTTAACTAAAGGATACATGTATGTATAGGTATATGTTTATGAAATTTCACGTCCCACTAATTCCACAGACAACTCTGAAAATCAAATTGACGCAGAAAGCTAATATTTCGCTGCAAACTTCCAACACGGAAACAATGAGCGTCAAATTGCCTTGACGTCAGTTTGAGCTTTCAATTATGTAGTTAAATATATTTTATCAGTTTCACAATTATTCCCGCATTTAGCGGGACAAACAGAGGAAACTTATTTAGAATATAAATATACTAGTAATCATCTGTGAATTTATTTGCGTGAAAAGATTTTTTATTAAATGAATCAAAATAATATATGTAATATATAATTCCACACACTGGTACTAGCTGCATATAAATGAAACCTCGCGTGTTGCAATGTTATCACACGCAGCATATGTTTAAATCTACGACGGCGAGGCGTACGTATGTACGTTATCCGTATCGTACTCCAGAAATGCTATTATATTTATATATACACTATGGTTATCCATTATAGCTTAGTATATGCTTCCTGTCTCTTATATGGGGCAACCCGGGCGCAGGAGCACAAGCGTGCGACTATAAATGCAACGGTTTGATATTTTGTTACAGAAACGAGGAAATTAAGGGGGGAATGGGGAATTGAAGTTGCTTAATGAGAACGAAGTGTTTCAACACTAGGTTCCCAAGGTTCTGTATACCCTGTCATGTATAGGAGACGGCGTGAAGCTAAGAAAAATTATTATCACACGTGGGTAGCGTATACTCGTATAATATGATTTGTGGCACGATCGTAGGTAGCTCCACTAATCCAAGTTCCGAAAACCGATAACTTAGTTTATTGTTTGGATTGTGATATTTGTCAGGAGAAGCTGTCGGAAAGAGTTTGGTAACAACTTTGGAATACTAATACATAAAATATTTAAAAACAAACAAAATATTATTTTATTTTACGTCATGCTTTATCCTGCCCATAGCAGGGTAGGCAGAAGAAACCTGGGATACTAATGTTTGACACTCTGTTTCAATTAAGACACTTCCGTTCACCACTTTTCGCCTAAACTTTTACAGAGTTAAAATAGTTAACTAAATTATACATACGTTATTAATTCTATTTTAAACATATAATAATAGTAGATTCAATATTCAATCAAATCGTATAGGAATTCCATATATGTACATATGAAAGGAATTCTTGCATTTTAATTTAATTAATACTTCGCATCTGTTCACATTTTCATTGAATATTATAAATTTTTCTTAGATATTATTTATACCATTCAATCATTATTGAGGCCAGTCGTGGCGCAGGGACACAAAGTGTGACTGTAAAACCGACTGGTTGTGGGTTCGATCCCCACCCATCGACTAGATTAAGTATTTATTTAAATTTATATTTCCATTTTCTCGCTCTGGTGTCGAGGCAAAGCGCGGTGTTGAGTTCTGCCACTCAACACGTTACGCCTCCAGAATTCAGCAGAAAGTGGGGAACGGAGTGTCTTAACACTAGGTTCCCTCTGCCTACCCTAATATAAACCCTAAGTGAATATTCGTACAGAATAAGTGAAAAGTTAGGGGACCGCTAGTACATAATGTATGTCGTAGAAAATATTTCCGAAACTTATTATTTATTGAACCGTAAAAATCCCCGGGACGCAATCAGAATCGCGTTGGAACTTAGAGCCCGCATAAGTTGCTTCCATGTGAGAGTTCATGTTGAGTTACCATTATTTGGTATGGAGGGATATTTATAGCTAATTCTATATTTAGAACCATTGGTTATATCGACCGTAGAGGTATCATTTTGTAAAATTTGGTTCTTTTAATACAATTGTATTCCACATTTGATTATTTGATTTGATTTATTTCGACTCGAGAAAGTGAAAAATTTTACGTTGATTCCGCCACTTATCACGCAATACGTCCAGAATCTAGTAAAGTCGGGAACGGAAGTGTCTTAGCACTAGGTTCCCATGTTCCTACTGCGCTACTATGCGCTGGATATATTTGAAGAGCGGCGCTAAGTTCCACCAGTCAATACACAATGTCTTAAAAATTGGGCGACTCATGTGGAATACTGTTATAACATTAGATTCCTTCTGCCTATATCGCTATATATATTGCGGGATACAGCGGGAAACCAAAAAACAAACACTCCTACCTAATAATAAAGGTACACAGGCTGTTATCAGTTATCTGTTTGTTGATCGTGATGGAATCCACATAAATTGGATTAGGGTTTATCACTTAAATACAGATTAACTGTTGTTTTAGAGCAGCTGTTGTACTATACACACAGTGGACGCGTACAATACGCGTTGCCATAGCAACGTTACTGTATATTGTCAAATGTATGGTATTGTGGTATTGTGTTATATTTATGTTATTAATTTAGTATATTATTTTTGGATTATTTAATAAAAAAAATATTGGCATTCTGCACTCCTTCTGTATATAAACTATAACTGTGAGAAATTTCATACTCTTTCAGCAACGTACATCTAGTTTTTGCTTTACGTGTTAATTGATAGATATATTATTAACACCGTAATGGCTCAGTATGATTATATACCAAAAAGTTATAAGTTCATTAAATATTTATTTATTTATATGCAGTTATTTCACGCCATTGAAGCAAAATAGCGTAAATAATTTCCTTAACAAAAGGAAAATTTCCATTTATATTGGTTTAACCGATCTCGTTTAAATAAAATAAAATTGAATATGGTGTAAGTACCTACAATACACAACTTATTAATTTTAATNTAGATATATTATTAACACCGTAATGGCTCAGTATGATTATATACCAAAGAGTTATGAGTTCATTAAATATTTATTTATTTATATGCAGTTATTTCACGCCATTGAAGCAAAATAGCGTAAATAATTTCCTTAACAAAAGGAAAATTTCCATTTATATTGGTTTCCGATCTCGTTTAAATAAAATAAAATTGAATATGGTGTAAGTACCTACAATACACAACTAGGTTAAAAATATATTTAAATAAATAGGTAGTGGTTTAAAAAAATAAATAATATTTAGTAAGATATTTGTCTCCCACTCGCATGGTTTGGGTACGTCGAGAAAGTTGTCATTCGGTAGTGATGAAGAATGTCAAAATTATTTAAGAGCAAGAGACCTCGGCTAAGTACCCCCATCCTCATGCTTTTACAGTCCACGTAAAAGCATGAGGATGGGGGATCCTCATGCTTTTTACGTAGCCGTCCTGTGGTGGTATGAAGAGTTAAACGATAGTGGACAAGGCGAAAGTGGAATTCAGAAACCGTAGCGCTTACGCTCCGGTGTGTTATATACGGGATACATTATGAGGCTAAAATAAATAAAATTAAAAAATAATAAAAAAGCTGTGTGAATAAATTAAGTAATAGTTCTTTTAGTTTCATATATTTAATTCAAATTTAAATTCATCATAATTTTCCGTAGGTCGTCCTTTTACATAGGCATCGTTTACTTGTAGATACAGGATCGGAAGGCTAAAAAAAAATAATGAATTAACATAATATTCTCTTAAATTCTGCACTTGTTGACACTTGCGGGCGTTGTATTTATTATAACAAATAAATTTAAAACAAGAAAAGGTTCACGTTATATCTTCAGAATATGGCAAGGTAGGCAGAGGGAAACTAGTGTGAAGATACTTCGTTTTCCATTTTCCCCTTTATTTTTAGGATATTTTTAGGATATTTAAGAGCGAAATTGAAATATAAAAGAAACGCATCAAACACTTCAGTTTCTCTTTCGTCTCGTCCACTGTCATCAACTTCGCTATGTTTTTTTCAATAATTCTTACCATACTTTTTAGAAAACATAAAAATTTGAACGCAGCAGGATTTGAACCCTCTTTGGAAACCGTCCAAGCGCTGTGACCAACTAAGCCATACGTTCTCAAGGGGCTACGTTGTAATTAAAAATTTTATATGTTTTCTAAAAAGTTTTTTTATTTCCAAAGTGTGCAATAAAGCTGGAAAAAGGAAAAAAATTCTTACCATTTTCGCATGAACCACCGATACAGCAAGTACTACAGCACTCCTCATGTGAAAAACACTAAAGAAAATTGAATAGATTATAATAATTATCTAGGCGATTCCACTCACTTTTTATTTTTTTTCTTTGCTTTGGTACAAAGACAAAGCGCGGCGTTCAGTTCCGCCATTTAACATGCAATGCCTTCAATTTAGCGGAAACTGGGGAACGGAGTGTTTTAACACTAGGTTCCCTCTGTCTAACCAGCTATATGCTGAATACAGGTTGAAGCTGAAAAAAAAAAAGAATTAGACTTACCGTTGCAGTATCATATTTACAAGCATTAGATTGGATAACAATTAATGTTAAATATAATACGAGTATAAGCAACAAAGGTAAACGCATAGCCAGAGTTATTATAAACGTCATTTTTGTTTCAAAACTGAAAAATTATTGAGAAAATCAATTCAGAATTTGTATTTATTATTTGATTTAGTTATATGCTCTTTACGTTTTATTTCTTTTTATAATCAATTTTCTTTATAATATACGAAATGTAATGAATTATTTTCTCATGTACAATTGAATTGAAAAAATTGAAAGAAACAAGTGTGTAAATATTGCGTACTGGTTTACTTCTTTGGAGTATATTATATACTATCTGTGTAGCGATGACGACAGAGAGAACATAATGTTAAGACACTCCGTTATCCACTTTCATCCCAGTTTTGAAGATTTTGCGTGATGAACAGCGGGAGGCTAACACTTGTAACTACCTACATAATATTTCGTTAGGGAGTATAGGAGAGCAGTAAGGTCTGTATTTATAAATCGGTCTCAAGTTTGATCTCTAGATCGATCTTGAGACGCTGTTTCATTTATACATATTCATGTATAATTTATGATTTTTAATACGGGCCTAAGAAAGAATTTTGCAAAATTCTACCAAAATTTCACAACAATACAGACGACGACTAGTCGTGTAATATAACGGAGTTAATTAATATTTTTGTTGAAATCATAAATTTTATCTAAATTGGGTAATATAAATAAGTCATTAAAATGATATATAATTATAACGTGCTAAGGAAATGGAATAAAAAACTATATAGTTAAAATTTTGTAACTTCATATATTAAATTTCTTGATGCGGTTTCCAGTTTTAATATTTTGTATAAAGTTATCATTTTATTAAAAAATTAAAAAGAACAGCCATGCCACAACGCCTGTAACCGCGATGCTTATGGGTTCCATTCTTCATCCGACGGAGTGAATTTTTTCACTACCTCACTGGCTTATAGAGACTGAACTGCCATGTTGAATTTCATCACTCAGAATAATATTATAAAGATAAAAAATCTCAGAAATTGTTTATTTCAAATAAGCAAACGAATAGAATAAAAAAGGTAAAGTTAAAAACAAATGTTTATTTTTTTAGAACATAATAATAATAATAGTCTTAATTAAAATCGATGCTTTGGATTATGCTCGTATCTTTAAACCACCTGAAGTTCCTCATCCTTCTGATGTCCTCAGAGCGGTGTAATGCATGATCTGTGGGCTAAATATTCTTTAATGTCATATAATTCATAGTTATTTTATTAGCTTATTATTTTATTATGCAGAGGGAACCTAACGTTAAGACACTCTCCAAGTTCCCCATTTTTCGTTCAATTTATTATTATTTATTTGTGCTGGAATTTCACATTTGACCACGCGTCTTAGTAACCGTTCTTATTGAACTACATCAAAATTCAACAAAGTTTTTTTACATGACGCTTAGTTAGTCCGTTCCTATTAATCTTATCGTCGCTGTGCTGGAATATAAGTCTAATTTTGTACCATGGACAATTTAATAAATTTTTTCAATTTTCAATTTTCATTTTAATATTCAATTTAATAGATTTTTATAATAATTATAGTATTTGTGTTTTTAAATATTTTGAAATTGTAAAAACAAATACTTTTATGAAATAAATTTGTACCATTTTTGCATATCCCTCCTAAGCAGCATTCTCCGCAACATTCGTCATGAAGCTGGCACTGAAATCAAATATAATATGAATATATACAAATATTTGTATGTTTATATACATTTATACAGCTTCAAGTTGTATCCCTAGTGTATAACGTAGTGTTAATACACTCCGTTCTCCACTTTCCGCAGCTCGTGACATTGCGTGTTGAATGGTGGAACTAAATGTCACACTTTTCCTTATTACAAGAGCGCGGAAATAAAAATATTGATAATAATTCGTTCTATTCCCTTCGTCCTCGTTCCTAAAGCTTTCTTCGAAAAATGGACTAAGCAACACAAAAATTTTTCAATTTGAACCAGTAGTTCATGATATCAAACAAATTCTCAGTTTTATATCATTAGTGTGTGTAACTTTTTTACACACTGTTAGATAAAATAAGGAAATAATATCTTTAGCTCAGCGGAAGTTAGGAACTAATTTAAATAGCTTTAATATTTAACTTGAATATGCATATGTACTTTAAGGAAAACATAAATGTTGTTATAGAAATATTACAATTAATATGTATAAATGTAAGTAATATCTACTAATAAAAATTATAATTAACTTACAGTTGACATAAAAAATAATGTTAATAAAATTTAATATCAGTTAAATGCTAATAGACATCTATCTCTAAGTGTTTTTTTTTATACAGGCACGTCTACTTATGATGTATTATTATATTCATGTAGTTTAATTATTATTACTGCAAAAAAACAATAGACGATAAATTATCTTTAATGTTTCACATAAAACACATCGTGTGGCATCATTTGACTGTCAACACGATGATTGAGGGTTCTATGCCCACTAGGGAATATTTTTCGGGCAAAAATATAGAACAGTGTTTTTACACTGGTTTCCCACTGCATGTCCAGCAATATGCGGGATCAGCGTGAAGCTGAAGACAAAATAAAAAAAAAATATAAAGATAACACTTACTTGTGTCCCAGCAGTTTTACAAGCATCAGTTTGTACTAGAAATATGGTTAGACAAATTATAATTAGGAGCAACGTAAAGCGCATTGCTAGAGATCTCCTGGCGTACTGGCTCTTGTGAACTGCGATACTATTGAAGTAATCAGGTGACAATTGTTGTACAATATATATGTACGTCTATGGCATATACGGGACCATCGCGGAGCTACGGCATAGGGGTGTGACCATGAAGCGGTGGTTTTGGGTTCGATTCCCACACGAGGGTATGAATTATTATTTTTTTAATATTTTCATTTCTTCGCTCTAGCACCAAGGCTAAGCTCGGTTTTGAGTTAAGAGACACTGAACACGCAATGCCTCAAAAACGTCGGTGGTAAGCGAGAAACGGAGTATTTTAACACTAGGTTTCCTCTACCTACCCCGCTATGTGCGGGATATAGCGTGAAGCTATGAAAAAAAGATTTACAGTTAATAATAAAAAGAATATACTAGCAAAACATTGGACATAATAAAGTTATTTTATATTTCCACTAAAGTTACTCAATTTTGTCTAAGCTCGAGGGCGAATTAAGGTTGTAATTCAGAAGTCATTACTTATACAAGCTAAATGAGTGTCCAGCTGACCTCATCAAGCAAAAAGTATGTAATTAAAACTGTACTACATACTTCATAATAGAATAGACTTCACTATGCTAAATTAATTTTGTTTTTCCCGAGTTGAAGGTAGTTTTATGTTGTTTCAAAACTTCACGATGTAACCCTTACATAGCAGTGTAGGCAGAGGGAACCTGGGAACCTAATGACACTGCATTCCCATCTGTTTTCCACTCTCCGCCCAATTCTGGAGGCACCGCTTGTTAGTGGCGGTATTCAAAGCCGTCATTTTTTGTTAATTAAACTGCGTGCATGTGGGTGGTGTAAATTTTATTGTTTACTAGCGACCCTCCTGCGGCTTCGCCCGCTTTAACTACTGGATTATTCATGTAATGTATTTTTGCAAAGCACTTAAGATAATGTGAAAATTAATTAAACCCTAATGCAACCCGCATTTTTGTAGTTTCAATAAGGATTTTCCAATTGTTTTACACAGCAAGGATTTTTTAGTAGGTACCGTAATTTTAAATCTGTGCTACTAATCTTTTCAAGTACTTATTAAAATATATTTAAATGACTATTTTTAGATAGTTAAATGACTATTTTTAAACGGAAGAAATTATAAACAAAAACCTACCTACTAATAACTACTACAAAAAATGTGAAACCAAATATATCGCGCTTAAATAATACATTCAACTCCAATTATCCAATACGTGCAAACGCATCTAACTAAATCTTCGTTGCTATAGAGGCAGCCGGGTTTTTTTTTTCGAGCTTGTGGTTAATGCTGAAGGGGGTATTCTGTCCCTGATGAAAAGCAAGCACGACGTGGCTGCCTGTGAGGAAAATTAAATAGAATGCATGGGCCGGGAATCGAACCCGGGCCGCCCGCGTGGCAGGCGAGCATTCTACCACTGAACCACCGATGCGTGTAAGGCAAGCGGGCACGGCGGACGCATGGCGAGTGGCGAGCCGTTTCGCAGCAAGGATTTTTTTGATATTGTAACAACTTCTAAAGTACTTATTAAAATGAAAAACAGTAAAAGACAGTTTTGGTCTACATTAAATGGCCAACGTAACTAATGTACTTATTTATATGCTGAGAGTAAGGGATAAGTGAAACTTGAGTAACATACAGCTGATGTGTCAACGGCGGGATGTGTCAACAATTAAATGCGTTTTTCTGTAAAACTATTCGCAATTTCGAAATATTGTAAAAAGCAAATTTTATCTTCGTTTAACGTAGAAAATTAATAAAGTATTTTAAAGGATAAGGATTAATACCATTATGGAAAAATATCCCTCACAATAAAAAATATATTGAAATTATTATTTTTAGACAGAAAAATGATCACTACACGTTATTCTTAAAAGATACGAATATGCTCTCGCGGACTTTTTTGTAGATCTTATTAAGAGGAACAATACTCCAGTACATTTTTTTCATGTAGTACTTACCATTAGAGCAGCGCATGCGCGAAAGTGTCTCAACGGGTAGGACTTTATACACATTTATCGTATTTATGTTAATTTACATAAGAATGTACAAATAATAAACTATATATAAACCTTCTACGAAAAACACTCGACTTAATGGTGAAGACCGCATCAAAATCCGTTGGGTGGTTTAGAAGAAGCAAGAGTTAGAAACAACAGACAGACACGAAAAGCGACTTTGTTTTATAAGATATAGGATGACAGTTGCTTTAAAACACTGTTCTGGTAAAATAATGCATATAAATATTTTCTTTCCGTAACACTAAACGTTACCTAAATTTGAATATGTTGATCATCGCTTTAGCATCACTGGAATGCAGGCTTTAATAAAAATAAGTATCTAAATATGGCCATTCTAAATAGGTACTAACCCACTAAATTGAGGTTGAAGTCAGATTGGGTAATGCGAAAACCTAAGTCGTTTTCACGGACCGGAACGAAAACATACCGAGACATTTTACTTGTATGACTGGAAAATTTATATTGATAGGTTATTTCTTTAACAACTCCAACTTAGGAAGAAATAGGTTAACAAAAAATATAATTAGGGCATCAGCAAGACAATAATCTACCAGTATTTTATTTTATTAAATATAAAATTTAAAGTATATTGACTTTTTAATGTTAAACATGTAAAAATTATCCATGAAGAATTTTATAAGCAGAGACCGTCGTTGCGCAGTGTCTGACATTAAACGTAGTGGTTATAGGTTCGATTTTCCCTCAGGAGAAGAGCATCAAGTTATAAAAAAAACTAACATAAACTATCACAATACATCGTTCGCTATACATTAACTGTTACTGTAACACTAAGTTCCTCTTTTCACTCGACAAATAGGCAATGGTTCACATCCGTTGCACAATCTCGGCTGGTACGGCACACAATTCTCTTCACCTCTACACACGTGGTCCTTGCACACGTTTAAATCTTCGAGGCATGATCTATATGCTGAAAAATTAGAAAAAGGGTTTTATTTTTCTCTTGTAGCAGAATAGGTAGTGTTAGGACACTACGTTCTTATTTTTTTTACCCATTTTTTTTAAATGTTGTGTGATAAATGGAGGAACTCTACACCTTGTATTGTCTACCAGAGAGGGAAAATGAAAATAATTTAAATACAAATAATTTGTGTTGATAATCTAAAAAAAATATTATCCTAGTTTTATATGCTAATATACTAAAACCTACTGTCTATACATGTATATTCAAAACAGCATCCTCCGCAGCACTGTTCGTGAGCTATGCACTGAAAATAATACAAAAATATACATATAATACATGTAATCTATATATACTTTGGTTAAAACTTCTGTTACTGAGTAATTTACAAACATACATACTTAGAGCATACTATTGGCCTTCGAAAGTTTGACATGTAAGTAGGTTATTGGGAAATGTAGGTGAGCATTAAGAAGGGAAAGGATTTCACGAAATTCCTATGGGAACGAAAAAAAGGGTTTTTTTAGCTTCACGCTGTATCCCGCACTTAGCAAGATAGGCAGAGAGAACATGGGAACTCGACGACGACGACGAAAATATAAATTTAAATATATGTATATATAAACTAAATGTAAATAATCCTATTTAATATATTTATTAATAAAATCACCTGTTTCCCACCAACATTACAATCCTGGGCATGCGCGGCGAACACATAACACAGTAATAGCAAACTCAAACGCATCGCTAGAGATCTACACGAGAACTAACAATACCTCGCTTTACGTGATAACTAGACACTACTCAGGTGCGATTTAGTCAACCAATTGTAGAAGTGATTGCATTTAAGACTAAATTGTCGTAATTTTCCCCCTTTTTTTTGTATTTTTGGGGGATATATTTCTTGTATACTGAAAGATAGATACAAAACCTAGAGTTATAAATTATTTTTTGAGCTAATTTTGATCGTTTTAAGGATTTTGTATTATAAATTCTAAGTGCAGCATTAAGTTTCAGTCTACACTCAGTGCTTCCAGTATTCTGCGGAAAGAAGGGAAAGGTAAAGGTATCTTACACTAGTCTTCTAGATTCCCTCTTCTTCTATTATGTGCGGGTTACAGCGTGAAACAAAAAAAGAATTTTAGGTCAGCCAGCAATATAGTAATTGAAAAAATATGAAATAAAAATTAATTATACATTATATTAACTTGTATGTACATACATAGTTACATTAGTTTGAGATATATAGCGACACGACCTCGATTAAACGATCGATTTATTCAGGTGCAATTGCGTTTATTATTCACTAACAGCCCATCCTTGTTTTGCCGAAGTCTTAATAAGATATTTTTATGAAAAATTAATGATTTACAAATTATGAAGTATGAGGTCTGTCGGCGTAGAAGCACCAGCGTGCGACTGTAAGCACAATAGGTTTGGGGTTCAATTACCAGTCGAGGAAATGAAATATCCTATAATCCAAGAGTTAAGGCACTCCGTTCTCTTTTTTCACCCCATACTAATAATTAAAGTATATAATAAAGAACAGTATTTTTTTTAAATAATATATATCACCTGGGCTAAAACGGAATTGAACCCACTAAAAGGTATAACCGACAAAATTTAAAAGTACAAATTAAACCTGAAAATAATTTAAGAATCGTAACTTTAGTTATATTACACGAACATTTAGTACCAACTGTACAATTGTGAAAGTGACCTCGTCATGACGCTCAACAAATGGCTGACGTACTGAAGACTATTTATGTTAATTGCTATGTAAATCAGTTAGATGATACAAAGATATTTACATTGGGAAGTGTATATTTGTAGATATTTACAAGAATTTTCTTATTTTTTTTGATAAGCCTAGTTCATATATTCATTAGAGACTGGTGTTCATATATTCCACTTTCTTAGTAGAGATATTTCATGTGTCTACTGTTAAATATTCCTAAACATTTTTTAGAAAACGTTTCCGGGAGTCAAACCCCGCTATATATAACCATCCAAATACTTGGACCATTAAGCCATAGGTACGTCGTAATCAGGCTTCGTCGAAATTCTTATGAGCTTGTTAGAATTATTTTCAAAGTTTTTTTTTTTTAATAAAAAAGATGAAACGTCAAACTCAATTACTTAACAACCCATTTTGCTTAACGAGATCAGAAAACTGAGATATATTTTTAAAATAAAAACTTATCTGAGACATTTAGTAGTAGTGTCATCAATAACATTTTTGTTTGTTTCATGCTATACCATACACATAACAGGATAGGAAGGAACCCGGGAACCTAGTGTTAAGGCACTCCATTTCCCATTAAGACACTCCCTGTCACATTCAGTTGAGTATCAAAAGTCAACCGCGTCTTTGCCTCCTAATATTAACAATAGAATAGCCACAGAACCTCGGGTTAAGACATCCCGTTGTCCAACCGAATTCGAGACATTCCACATCGAATGTCGGAACAGAAGGCCACGTTTCGTCTTACCAGTGCGGAACGAACTTTCAATCATCACGTTTTGTACTCACTCTACAATGATATAATTGCTTAATAAACAATATACATTATAAACCACCTATCCCACCTACATCAATGCCCTACAAACAAGAGAAGTATTATACGGGAAGTACTATGAAGCGATTTGTTTTGAATCTAAACAAAAGAGGCAAATCGGTTATAAATTTAGGCTATTCTATTGTGTCTATAGCGACCAGGCACTGAACCGTGAAGTAACGGCTTAAAAGGGTATAAAGAGGACCCACACACTAAATCAATACTGTCTAGACTGATAAATGATGTTATAGAAATATTAGATAAAATGATGAGGATAGGTGCTATCTTGATTGCTGTCGAGAAATTATAGAGTAGTAGTATCTTGTTTCGCTTTTTACCCGACTGCGGTGAAGCCCAAAAGGAGGGTTATGTTTTTAGCGCGTGTGTGTGTGTCCGTTCTTCTGTTCCCTTGTAAGTGTTAAACCCGTGAATTAATTTTGATAAATGATTTGTTATTGGATTTGTCTTCTTGGCGCAATGTATTATACTGTTGTGTATGGCCAACGTATTCCACGGGTATTGCATGTTGGGTGGAGGAACTCAAACAAAAATATTTGAAATATAAATATCATATACACACCAAAAGTCATCACCACATATATACCTAAATATATATATATAAATTTAATTTTGAACTTGATTTTAATCAAAAGATATGTAAAGTAAAGGGTTCCTCACCTAACCATCCCGTTGAAGAAAATCGTAACTTTCCAAATATGAACATTGTTCGAATAGACCCAGATAAAGTTTCTATCACAAGTTTTTGCACCAATTTGGTTACAATTTCCCTACAAAGTTACAATACAATACCGTTTTATTGAGTTGCAGGTTAGTATTACGTATTGTTCGATTATTTGAATTGTTGTAGAAGCCTTTGTTACGCTAATAACGCTATAGAATTACAATCGAATCAATCGTAGATGTAGAAAATAACATCAGCTGGAATCCGAAACTTGGCGTGTTGAGAGGCGAAACTCAACGCCGCTTCTAGTCTTATGGTGGATAAAAATTGATTCATTCTATTATGTGGAGATCGAACCCATAGTCATCCTGTTTACAGAGAGACGATGCTTTCGATGATTGATCTACATATAAATAATGATATATATGATATTGTCTCGAGTGGGAACCTGTAGCTATAATCGCCCGCTCGTTCCTCTGCGTTACGACTGGCCTCAATTCATTTATCATTAATCTCTTCATGCTATCCTTACAATATATAATGAAATATAGTAGGTAAATAACCTACCGAAACAATGGCGAATGCTACTATATACTATGCTTTTGTTTCAACCATTGCGTTAATTAAATTTTGGAACAAGAGCTTTCACCGTGACTTATCAGTGACAGTTGGTTATGTACTCGTAAGTATATACATTGTCTCTCCGACTTACTCTTGTTCCGCTTGATAATCAAATATAGCTTCAAGTTCTTAATGTCTGACATTGTAATGTAAAATGAATTTGTAATATGAAAATTGGACAGTGGGTAACGGAGTAACGTCTTCTTATTTCTCTCTTTTCTAGAAAAGAATAATAAAAAATAATAATCTCCGAGTTCTATAAAGGAAGGTCCATAGCACAATATGCTACGAATACCGATCTCTAAAGAAACTTTGTCTTAGACAACTTTGGAATTCTGGAGGCGTTGCGTGATAAGCGGCGGAACTTAACGCCGCGTTTGCCTCGACATCAGAGAGATTAGAAATGGAAATATAAACAATTCATTTTCTCGAGGGGGAATCGAACTCACAACCCGTCGCGTTTACAATCACACTGTGTGCCCATGCGCCACGACTGGCCTCAAAACTACATACATGTATTAAGACATTACAGCGGTTGAAATATTTGTTAAAATCAAACCAAACGATCCAATATAAGCCTAAAATATTAAAAATTGAATTATTTATTATGTGGAGGTAAAAAAATATATGTCACTGACGTCAATTGAGCAATTGATAGCAATATTTTTGGATTGCTCTATTCGTATACAAATTGAAAATTTATGTTTTGTTGGACTGTCCGTCCATATGTATGTATGTATGTATATAGAAGCTTGATAGGAATATACAATTCAATTTTGGTTGAAAAATATTTTTTGTCGCTTGTGTTCCAATGTTTGAAAATGTATGTTATTTTAATGATTTTTTCTTTTTTTTAGCTTTTACTTAGATACTTCAGCATTGGGTGTTGAGTGTTGGAACTTAACACCGCACTGTGTCTAAATCAGAGCGAAGAAATTAAAATATTAAATATTTAATTTCATTGTATTCTTTGCCGAAATATAAGGATAAGGCCGAAATATTGTACAACAAGATTTAATAGTAAGCTTTCGATTAATAAATTATTTAGGATATTCGGGCTCCAATGGAATTTCCTTGTACCAGCGATATTTCTGTCTATTCAAGATATCCAACCTGTATCTATAAATAAGGGCAGCATTGAATATTTCATATAGTGAAGTAGAAAATATGTAGCTATGTATGAGAGTCACTTACAACCTTGTCTGAGTGGGCTTCAAGACTTAATATTGAATTATTAGAATAGAACTAGAATATAATAGAATAGAATAGAACTTAATAATCAAATATTTGTATTTTATTATGTATGAAAAACTACTAATATTATGAAATGGAAATCAGTTTTGCATCGGTAGAGTGGTAGAGCGTCTAATTGTCAATGTGACAATCGTGGGGGCGTGACGCTTTTCCACTCATCACGAAATGTCTCGAAAATTGGGCGGATTTTATGGAACGGAGACTTTGACGAACAGAGACCTGTATGTTGTTTAATACAAGTATTAATCGTTCTACCACATCCTTATCTATGCTCATTTGCGTGGTAAATAGCGGAAATATAGTGTTCAGACACTCCGTCATTTTTACTTTCCTATAAGATGGACGTCTGTCCATATCAAAGTCGTGTTTTGTCAAAGTAGACCGGAAAATGTAAATTATTTTTAATTTTTTAGATTAGCCCAATAGAAACCAAATTAAGTTAATCTCGTAAGTCTCGTCAACTTCAGTCACTGGTAAATGGGTCAATTGAACTTGTACGATTTCACATACACTAACACACATATTTACTTATTTTTACTTACCTTATACGGAAATCAAACTAAATCTTGTAAAAAAAACATCATATTATAAACATTTTCAATTAAAATAACATAACGGTACAAGTACGTTAGTGTAAAATATTAGTTCGTTGATAGCATCGCACGAAATTAGTCCAGATTTTGCTATAATTTGGCACGGGTCGCAGATATTTGCGCTTATATGTAATTAGTTTTGATAATTTGTTTTGGTTGTGGCGTGAAATGAGATTTTATCACAGTGTACATCTAAATGTAAAACACTAAAAAGGTCGAAATTAGTTACATTTTCTGTTAAACCTCAATCTCTCTCTCCAGAGCATTATTTATTCCAGAGCATCATCTGATAGTGGGGTCTGCTGTCATCGTCTTTTGTCTCCACTTCGCTCGACGGGACGAATCGTGAGCGGAAACGTTGCAGATGTTCATGTCTCTCTAATTTATAACTGCCCATCTCATCTTCTGTCTTCTACTTTTTCTTTTTTTTTCTGTTAAACTTCGATATAGAAGTAAAATTATATGGAAGGGTAAGCAGGAGAATCTAACGTCAAATCACCCGTTTACTCTTTTCGCTCGAATTGGTAGAATTCATAGTTCCGAGTGGGAATTAAAGCCGTATTATTTTATTTCCTCGCTCGCTCCGTCTTGAATCGCTCCGTCTTGAATGGCGAATATGGAAGATTTTAAAAATATTAAATATATAAACTCGTCGAGTAGAAATCGAACCGACAACTTGAGCCCCTTCGCCACGACCAGCCTCTTTACTGCTTCGCTTTAATTAAAATTTATAATTAAATCATTTGACATAATTTAGCGTCACACCTAAGTTAGTAGTCGATCAGTTGAAATGACAGAAACATTAAGCAGTATTGCCGTCGAATTTGAAACGTACTATAATTATTTATGAATCAGTCAAAGAGACATAGGATTTGCTATAACAAGATTGTTTTGTTCACAAGTTGTTAAATTTCAATACAGTAAATAAATTGATTTCGTACAAAAGGTAAATTCGAAACACCCGGTTTTAGAAAGTAAGGGTTAAGTTTAACTATTATTTAAGATTATTCAGAATTAATTACTGAAAGTATATGTCAGCGTAGTGTTAAACGTTTTCTGTAGAAATAATTATTAAAGCCCTTACAAGGAATACTTAAATTTAAATAGATTCATTCCGTATTCCATCATGTATAATTACCATGGTAGGCAGAAGGAACCTAGTGTTAAGATACTCCGTTCCTACGCACCGCACAATTTTCGAGACATTCAGCAGCGGAACTCAACGCCGCGCTTTTCCTAGTTAATACACAGAGGAAATAAAAGGAATTAATTATAAATTGGAATTATTTTTTATAGTTTCATTCTCTTTAGTAAAAGTGGGTAAATCCACAATTATTGCATTTTGTCACTTTATCAACTTTGCCACGATGGCTAGAAAGTTCCGAATTCAGAACGTTTCGAATTTTGCAGTAGAAGTCGCCTCTACTTTTATGTATAAATTTAATTATAAACGTTACAATTCACAGCGTCTGACTGAAAACGCGACGTTTGCGGGCCCGATTTCCACTAGGAAGGAAGAATTATTTTCTCCCTTTTGCTCTGGTAATAAGATAAAGCCACAAAACACATAATGTCTCATGCCTCTGCCTACCCTTGCTGTATTATATGCAGGATTCATAATGAAGCCAAAAATCATCACAAGTATAATTCTGGCCGAGACTATCGTGCCTCAGGGGCACAGCCGTGTGACTCTAAACGCGACAGTTCAAAGTTCGGTTCCCACTCCGAGAAATGAATTATTATTTAACGGAGTATCGTAACATTAGGCTCCCTCTATCTACCCTGCCATATGCGGGATATATACTAAAGCAAATGGAACCGTGAAAACCAAGGAAATTAATGTGGTTATAGACCAAGCATGCTATTAGATTATTATGACTACTATACATGACGGCAGTCGATGACAAACGGAGAGAAATTAGATAAATTTATCTTCACGCATCGTCCCCTGAGAAGATAACGGAGTGCTAAAATGTTCATAGGAACCTCTTTGCCTT
Source organism: Heliconius cydno galanthus (assembly GCA_036379175.1). Taxonomy (NCBI): domain Eukaryota; kingdom Metazoa; phylum Arthropoda; class Insecta; order Lepidoptera; family Nymphalidae; genus Heliconius; species Heliconius cydno. The sequence continues at coordinate 150,694 of JAKRZM010000013.1, read as the reverse complement.
TATCCGGTCGTTGGCCCCTTTACACAAATCCTCTAGGGAGTCCTCACTTGTACGTGAAGTTCTTCTAGCGTCATTAATACTACTTAAGAATGTCGACGGTTTTCGTTTTGTTATTTATTTATCTTTGCTTAGCGTCTAGCTGTATGCCGCATATAGCAGATAGGCAGAGGGAACCTGGTTTCCTCTCTCTGCCCAATTTTTAAGACGTTGCATGTTGGGTGGCGAAACTATAATCCGCGCTTTGTCTTGATTTTTTTTTTAATTGTATGTTCATTTTATTACAAAAAATCGACCGAGTGACATATAAGTATCGTCATATCGTCAAGTTTAACATAGTATGTCAGTAATGTTCCTTAAAGTCGATTGGGTCATTTCAAAGTAATATTTTCCCTATGAAGGTAAAATACTACAAATAGTTTTGTACATATTTAGTCTACATACATGAAGCAAAAAAATTGTACATATTTCAATCAAAATTCTGCGGTCGATATTGCCGTCCTATAAAGTAAAATTATGATAATTATATTGATAACAATTTTATAAAAAATCTTTGTAAAATTATGAAATTTGGCACAGCTATAACTTAAGACGAGTGCAGAATGTTATTTTTTTAAATACTATATAAAATAAATATAATTTTCACTACTATATCCACAATACTTGTGGATATAGTGACAAAATCTAAATATTCCATTCATTATTATTAACTTAATTTAAATTGATCCGAATAAGAATTTATTAAAAAAGTTAAATTTATACAACTTTTTTACTACATACTAATTCGAATCAAAAATTCTGACATAAATAAACCTTCGCCAACCAAAAACATATTAGCACAAAAAAGCATTAGTAGTAAAATCCAGAGGTTTTTATACTTCCCCTATAAAAGGACGGACGAATGATAAACGGCAGACATCGCATTATATTCGTATCTCCATGAATGGGAGAGCCGATTCGATCCGCTCAGTTGTATCGAACAAGCGGTTTTGATGATCTAACAAGATTTACTCTGGTCCTATATTTTCGTTGGTTTTTGATACAGATTGTATGTATGTAAGTGGAGGATGTTCATATGTCAAACGTGTATGGTCCCTTTTTATAAATTATTACTTGCTTAGAATGTTATGAAGTCGGACTATATTTTAAATGTTATAAAGATATTAGATAAATATTAAGGTAAACGTTATGATTTTAATATACCTATTAAAATCAATATGTGTGTGAAGGTTTTTGTAGATCCATTTACTACTATACCAAAATCAAATCATTTTTTTTTAAACATTTTCTCTATCTCTTTCCGCTTTCTTTCTCTATGTCTTTCCGCTTACCCAAACTAATTTCCGGAAATGCTGAATGGTTTTTAGCATACATGTACCCAGCTTCACTCTTCATGCTGTATTCTGCATGTATCAGCATATGCAGACAGAATGTAAATTTGGAAGGGATTTGTCGAGTAGGAAATTGTTGAGGTGGAACTCACCGACACGTTTTGCCTCAACATCAGAGCGATCAAATTAAGTATTAAATATTTCATTTCTTCGAGTGGAAATCGAACCCATAACCCGTCGTGTTTACAGTCACACGCTTTTCCCCCTACGCCACGGCTGGCCTCACATACATATAATATGCAGAACTATTACTTATTTCCATTTGACGATGCAGGCAAAGCTGTATAAAAATATCGCTACCTGTAATATTCCTGCCAACTAGCAATAACATTAGTGAAGGCAGGATGGCTGTCAAAATGTGTAACAGCGTAGTGGTGGTATGAGAGTCGCTAGACTTCGTTTCCTAAAGCTTTTGGGTGTGTTCCAAATAGCATAAAGCTTTTGGAACACGTCATCTAAGAGGATAGGTATTTGAATGCTAAAATATATACTTGATATTTTATTTATATGCAAGATCTTGTAAATTTGGCAACATTTGGTAATTATTTTTTTTTCTACTGATTATATGACTAATTGATAATATTTTAAATTCCTCTAATAGAAAGGCTACATTATAAACTGTCTGTACCAATAAATAGCATTTTCATAATAAACAAATAATTTTCACAAAATAAATGTTGAAAACTTCACGTTATTTTCCTATTTTTTACATTATTTTCTATTTTTTAATATCCTATCATTAAATATGCAACTTGTTATATTATTTTACTTAAATTGGAATCGATCATTAATATTTCGTCTCGTTATTCTTAACGATATTGTTTGACACGTTTCTCTAAACAATGTTTTCCTTTGGCGGGACAGAGTGACAAATTACTCGTGTAGTATTTCAGACATCGACTTTGGCTTGTTAGCTTTGAAAATTGAGTTCGACAATGATACAGAATATCTTTTAGATTTTTAGAGGAAAAATATAGTGATAATAAGTTAGCATCTAAGAGTGGCTGACTGTAAAACGTGATGGATTCGATTACCAGTCGGGAGAATGATTATATTTAAAATATATATTTTTTTCATTGTAGAGAAAGGAATTTTTAATTCCGCTACTCAACGGGAATGTCTTGAAAATTTGGCGGAGAGTGCGGACAAAAACGTGAGAAGAAAAAAATAAGTATCTTACATGTTTACGTATCTACTAACTATAACCAATTATATAAATGTGTTAAAATCATAAAATAAATTCTATATCATATCTTTTTCAGGCCTTATTGAAGTGGTATTAAATGAATCATCCTTGCTATTTTTTTTACTATTTTAATTGTAATTAATTTAAATTTTGCAATCATAAAGTAGGTTTTCATAAAAACCATTCCCTACAGGACAACTGTAGTAGATGTTTTAACTTAATGTCATACTCGTATATACCAAAAATGATGAAGCTCCCGCGGGAAAGCGCTGAAAGCTTATTTGAAAAGTCAAATTAAATACCCTCGCGGCGTAGTTTGCATGGACGAAGAAATGTTTATCGTACAAAAAAATAAAGGTTACTTCGACCCGGTTCCGCCAATATTGTAATAATATACAAACATTCAATACAAACAAAATAAAATTAAATAACTCAAAGAAAAAGGGGGTGGTCACAGAAAATTATATATACTTTGAAGTAATGTTTTCTTTTTTGGATAATTTTTAGAGATATTATATTATGTTGACATTGACCAGATGAATGTAAATATTTTAAAATATGTGAATTAATGTTGTCCTGGCATAGTGGTTATAGTATGAGTTCGATTTTAACAAAGCGCGGTGTTGAAATCCGTTCGACATTCAAAGTCTGGGAAATTGAAANAATAAAAAAGGCTGGTGTAATAAACAATCCATACTTGTTCAGCGTTCCCAAATCGTAACCCCACGAAATAACCGGTAACTACCGACTTTATGGGTTTTCCTTTTAATTGCAGTTTTATTGAGTTACGGCTGTTACAAAATGCAATAAACGAGGAACTGTGACATCATTACTTCTCCACTAAAACATTTTTAAGAGTTATCTGAAGTTATGACATAAAAAATCTGAAATGAATGATTTTTAATTGTAGCCATGATTCTTCTAGTAAGGCGTAGAGTTTTATCAATTATCACACATTTTTTAAATTCTGGTAGAAGGTGGATAATGGAGTGTCTCAACATTAGATTCTGCCTGCTCATCCTACTATAATGTACTGAAATAAAAAATAAGTAAACCATGAAGTAGGGAACGAAAGTGTCTTAATAAGAACGGAGTATCTTACCACTATGTTCTCAGGTTCCCTTTCCCTATTCTATGTATGGGATATAGAATAAAGTCCTCTATTTGGACATTGATTTACTTAGTATAATGATGTACGTAAAGCCAAAAGTAATTAGGTTTTTTTTGAAAAAAAAATATAAATCGGTAAAATTTACCATCAAAAATCGAAAAAATACCATAAAATAACAGTAGTGTTGCTTGTATGTACTCCTATAGCTCGTTATATTATATTTGAACGAATTTTTATTCGTAAAAGAAGGAAGGGATCAGCACCACAATTTATGAGGCGGTAATTATTATCGGCCTCGTTTTATAGCTCCATAGAATTAACTGTGAAAATCCTTACCGTATTCGTGTAGATATTTTTTTGGTAAAATTCTGAGTGGCGGGATACTACCTGATAACATTTATTGAAGAACGAAATGAGTATAAGTGGTCGTCAAGGCGCAGTGGGTGGACTGTTTCTACGTTATTATTGGTTTGATTCTCACTCGATGGAATTATTTTTTTTTTGTTGGAAAGATAAAGTATTTATTTCTTCTAATGGAAAACGTATTTATTATTACGTATTTATTCCTTCTAACGGAAAACAACCGTCGCCTTCACAGTCGAAAGCTCATGCCCTTATTATAATTATATACTTTTTATTATTACGCATTCCCTAAAATTTATGAAATAGATAGACTGAAAGGTTTATTACTTTTAAAGTACTTCGTTGTAAGCTTTTTGCTCACCTAGCACGGTATGGCATAGGCTTACGCCCACTTTACGTTGTACCCCGTATATAGCCGGGTTGGTAGAGGGAACCTGGGAACATAATTAGCACTCCGTTCACATTAAGGCTCTCTTTGTACCAAAGCGAAGAAATGAAAATAAAATATTTCATTTTCTTGCGTTACGACTGGCGTGCATTTAAGCTAATATAAATTAAAGAAACACATGGATCTTATTTCTTAAATTGAATAGATAATTAATAAAGAATTATTAATTGGGACTCGAACTCACAACCATCTTTCTATACATTGAAACAATTTTACTTCAAGAAACATTTGTATCGTATAATTTTGTGCCTATTAATTATTTCCACACAACATATTCTGTTTGCCCTCTAGTAATAACGTGACTTCAATAGAGCTTTCAGTTGCCTCAGGAATTTTGATATTAACTAACTAGTTATTGTAGTAATCTCATTAATAAGTCTAATCTTCGGCGTACCTCGTTACTAGAGCTAGGACATGAAAATATTAAATATTTTATTCTCCCAAGTGGAAATCGAACTCACTACGTCACGATGGCCTCTACCATATTATAGGATTTATGAAGAAACATAATATTTTTTTAAGTTACTTATACTTTTTTTGACTTATGTCGTCATTAATATTTTAAAACTAAGAAATAAAAATTAATAAAATATATCAATTTAATTACAAAATTTGTACGTTTCCATTTCAGAAGAATTTACTTTTAGCGACACCAGATCGCTCTCTTGAAGTGACCGCTTATCAGCTAGACGTATTACAGAAATAAAAGCTTAATATTCTACGTCTTTAAGCTTTTGAGACTGAAATATTTTATTTCTGAGAAGGTATTCTATCATCACATTTTAGATTTAGTTTTATTAATAACTAGCTTTGTGAATTACTAGACACCGTCGCGGAACAAGGGCACAAATGGGCGGCTGTAAACACGAAGGTTGAGGATTCGGTTACTACTAAAAAGGAATAAATGTTTTCATTTCTTCGATCTGTTGACGAGGTAAGAAAGTAGGCGGAAAGTGGGGAACCTAAGTATAAGTAAGCATTAAGAAATGGAAACGGATTAAAACATGAAGCTAAAAATAACTATTCCGAAATTTCTTATCAAAAATAATTAAGATTAATCAACAATTTAAACTTTATTATTGCTTAATGGATGAAGTGTCACTTTACGTATAATTTAGACTCTCGAGAGTATTATAAAATTAATTGATGAAAAATAATTACTAGTAAGGTAAAATATTTTTAGATATTCTTTTTGCCTCACGCTGTATCTCAAGCATAGCAGGGTAGGCAGGGGGTACCAACTCCGTCCCTTATTTTCCACCCCATTTTCTGTACTGAGTTGCGATCCCGCCGCTATGTCGCGCTTTGGTTTTTTCTTTTGGAAATTGGACCTACAACAGGCAATCCGATCGCCATGCCACCATACTCACGAATGTTCTTATGCTACTTTGGACAAACAACTTCAGACCTTTATATATTATACTAGCGGACGCGCGCAGCTTCGCTCGCGTATTTAAGGGTGAATTCTAATAACCCATGAAAAATGTGTTCAATGAAATATTTTTAAGTCTAAATTTCAAATTTTANAAACAAAAGAAATAAAAGTAACTAAAGGAAATTCTAAATATTAAAAAAAGTACCTAAAGTTTGCCGTGCGCGCGTACTAAACATTTTATAAAAAAATGGTCAATTTAATTACCATTACCATTTATTACCATTTTATTTTAAATTATTATTTTTTACATTGTCAAATTAATAAGTATTTTAATATATTGATATATATCGAAATTATTACAAATATGAGAAAAAAAAGTATCCTATGTTCATCCCGAGACCCTCAAGTATCTCTATATGAGTATTTTATCCCAATTAAATTAGCGGTTTGGCCCTGATTGCGTAAAAGACAGACAGACAGACTTTCGAATTTATAATATAGGTATGGAAGGTATGGATTTCAAGACATATACATTAAAATAAAGATCACTGAGGCAGTTACGTGAAATTCAACATGAATAAAATACTATTTCATACGAAGAAATCCGTATATGGGAAGCTCGATAATCGTGAAGCGTTGCAATGAAATGGCCGTCTCTCGATAGCTCTGTCAATATCGTGCTCATCGTTGCTTCCTGCTTACACTACAGTAAATATGGAAAGATTTGTTATTTTTTATTTTATTTTTCTTTGTTTTTCACGTATAAAACAGTGTGTTTTATAAATCGATGAATGTAGTACGTCTACAAAAAGCATGACTCATTGTCACGTTCCGCCTGAGCCGAGTGTGCAAGCGAGAGCGCAGAACAAGCGTATAACACGCAATATCTTGAAAATTGTGCCAAAACGGGGGAACGGAGAGTCTTTAGTTTGAAGACTAGATTCCCAGGTTCTCTCTGCCTGCTCTGTGCGGAGACCATTTATCATTTAGCCCCTTCTCTACAACCTGTAAAATAAAAGAGGTACCTACTTGAAAATAAATGACAAAACGAGTTTATTATCTCTTACAAGTTAAGAGTAATGTTCCTTAATACATCATATGGGAAATTACGAATTATTAAGTGTCTTGAAAGCAAGTGAAATTAGTTAGCGCAGTAATTTAATTAATAAGGTGGCGGCGCAGAGTTAACGAGGTCGAAGTTAATTTTACGTTAATGTTATTTAATATTTTAATGTTAAGTTGAGTTTAGAATTAATTTATTTATTATATTTAAATATTGTAATATGTTATGTTGTTAAATCGTGTAATATAGGAATAATTAAATTTGTTTTTATTGTTAAATATTTTTTTTTATTTACTGAATATTTTTTCGAGGCGCAAGGGCATAGGCATGTGACTGTAAACGCGATGATTGTGGGTTCGATTCCTACTCGGGCGAATAAAATATTTATTATTTTCATTTTTTCGCTTTGGGAACAAGGCAAAGCGTGGCGTTGAGTTTCGTCACTCAACACGCAAGGCCTCATGAATTCAATGGAAACCTGACTTAATGGAAAAAGAGTCTCTTAAGGGTAGATTCCCAAGTTTTCTCTGTGTATTCTGGTATGAGCGAGATACAGTGTGAAGCTAAAAAATAAAAGAAAAACACTTTTTAATATTTGCGAAAATATTATCTACATTGAGATTTAAACCCACAATCATAGCGTAGAAAGTAAACAGCCTGTATAACGCTAGTCTAAAAAATTTAACGGAATATAGAGTTTCCCAGTAATCAATTACGCTGTATTTAATAAATAATTGAGCCTTAACTTCTAAATAATGAATATTTCGGACGGTCGGCTATTATTTTCTAATAACTTCGTAGTCCGATAAATGGCGATTAGGTTACTGCTAGCCTTTTTAAATCTTTTCTTTTAGTATTTATATTAAAGTTTATTGGAAGATTTTTAAATTAAAATAGATATAGTTATTAAAGTTTATATTTTGCATTAAATAAGAAGCTTCTTTTTTTTAATAAGTACTGTGTGAAACTGATTTAAGCTTTTAACTTTGAGAAGCAAGAGCTATTTGAATTAGAAGCAAAAAAATAATATTTTTTTTGCTTCACGCTTTATTCCTGACTGACCCAGCCAGCATACCTTTTTCGACTCGTCCACTGTCATCAACCATGTAGTACGTTATTGTCATTCTTACTAAGACATCTTCGTAGTACCTGCTATTCTGTGTATCCCTTCCCTCAATTGGGAATCGAACCCACAACCATCACTTTTACAGTCCGACGCTTTCATCATGAGGGCATTATTTTATATATGTATTTACTACATACTCGTATATTTTATTTTTCAACTCTTCACATTACATCAGACTATAAGTAAGTACTTGTATACAAATGAACCTCTCCAGAACTTAAAATATTTTTCATGTTAGCAGATAGCAGTGTAATTAAAAGGCGGGCCAATACCGTAGATAATGACACTGACGTCGATGATTGTAAATACGAATGGATCGAGGTTAAAAGCTTTGTGGCTGACCAAAAAATAAGATATTTTGGACTGTATACGTTTATAATTAAGTATTGTTTTTCAGAAACTATAAATGTTCGACTTTTTTCTTGTTAAAAATAACTCTTTGTTATATGAGTCTACGTAAAGTATAGCAAAATAGGCACATAGAACCTACTTTTAAGCCACTTTTCCAATTTACGAGAGTTGTTGTTCTTTAACTATTAGAAAGAGGAAATAAACATAATAGTTAATGACTAAAATAACATAATAATAAATGAAAATTAATACATAATATAATGGTATTAGATATATTTTTTCTAAAAATCTAAAAGAAATTCTTTTCAAAGCCAATTTACAAAGCTAACAAGCCAAAGTCAATGTCCCTTCAAAAGAAAACATTGATTGGAGAAACGCATCAAACAATATCGTTAAGAATAACGTCACGAAATATTAATGATACATTTCAAAGTAAAAATATATGCATGAATGCGTAAATAAATATTTCACTTCTCGAGCCTCGGCCTCATAAGTATTTAGGAAGTGTTAGGTATTAGGGAATATGATAAAAGAATGTCGATTAGACATAATATAAATATAGCCTCTGTTTTAGGTGAGTATATGGTAACCAGAAAGAAGGAATAAATATTAAATTACTATACCTAAAAATATTACTAATATATCTCATTAATGTACGAAATAATTTATTCCTCATAATTATGAGCACCCAGGGCTGCGAGCAATTAGCAAGCGTTTGCTGAAGTTTTCCATGATTTGTTTACAAGCATTGGTGGGATGTTGATAATAACTCTTTTCATTTCTGCCTTTAATTAGTGTATTATTTGTGGATTGTTCATACGCAATTGTATTAAAAACTCGAAAAATTGAGAAAACTTCATTTATTATAGTGACTGTTTTTTTTAAAAAAGCTATCATTTATTTCAACTGGATCACAACTGGAAAATACCAAGCAGTTAGAGATACCTCTGACTGGCAACAAAGTGATCTTATAAGGGTTCTGTTTTTACCTTTTGGGGTACGGAACCCTGAAAAGGACGGCGTTGTGGTGACCGGAGTTTCTTACACTAGGTTCTTTTTGCCTGTAAATGTAAATCCGGGACAAAGAAAACAAGGAAAAGTACAATTACAGTTAATAAATTTAATTTCAAAGTCGTTTACGAAAACAACTATAGCCTTAGATGTAAGAAAAGAAAACGTGAATATTCTTATTAAGCTCCCCTTAGGTTAATGTTTTATATAAATCAAAAAAATTACATTAAATCAGCTTCACGCTATATCCCGCACACAGCAGGATAGACAGAGGGAACCTAGTTTTGAGAAACTACGTACCCCACTTTCCGGCGAGTGGCGGAACTCAACGCCGCGCTTTGCCTCGACATCAGAGCGAAGAAATGGAAATAATGTTTCATATCATTACACATAATGTTCACAAACGTGTGTATTAACGTGTTTCACTTAGGTTTCTTACGGCTTTATAATGTTATTATTATATTATTTTGTAAGCTTTGTTATGAGGTTTTTCTTATGTTGATAAATCGAAAGATGTTAGAGAAAAGTGATTTGACATGATTACCAAATATATTTAGTTTATTTTTCTGCTTTATGCTGTATCGCGCATATAGCAGGGTAGGTAGAGACAATCTAGTGTTGAGACACTCCGTTTCCCACGATTCCAGATTTGATCCCAGGCGTTTTGAAGTGGGCTGGTCAGTATACGATACGAAGGTTATAAATTCGATTCTCACTCGGACAAACAAAAATATTAACACAATAAAAAGACTCCCCAATTTCTTTGAAACCAACAGCTATAAAAAGCAAAATATTGTTCAACGTAAACCTTATTAAATACGTTAAATATATATAATTAGATTATTATTAGTAGAGTTTAGTTTGGAAATTACAAATATTTTCTTGTAAATTTTCAAAGCAAATTTCCATTTAGCCTCTAAACAGGTATAATTAAACCCTGTAATGGAGAGATCCGCCTCCTCTTATTAATTATATAAATTAGCGTTAGGTAAATGTTAAACTACAGTAAACATTATATTCTAATGGAAGTTGTATAATTATTCATTAAAATCGAATAATTGTTCATTTTTGATAACAAAAGTAAATGAAAATACAATTAGTGTGCAGTTGGGGAAAGTGAAAATGTTGACGTAATTTTTTTTACAATTTTACGGTTTATCTGTAAGGTTTACAGAGAATCTAGTGTTTTGATACTCTTATTTCCGCCCGAATTCTATATTATTTAAGCAAAATCCAAAAAAACAAAAACAAACATAGTCGCTTGGTTAGTTAAAAGATAGTACTTTTAAATTAATAAAATACTTTATCAAACTCACATCAGTAAAAGTTAGTTAGTTTAGTCGTAAAAACAATAATACTAAAAATATTAGAGTAGACAAAATAAACCTAGTGTTAGGACATTCCATTCTCCGGGCATCGTCAAATTTGAGCATTGGAACTTAAGGCTGCGCGTGGTCTTGATACTAGAGTGAGTAAATGAAAATACTTCATTCCGCCGAATGGTAATCGAACCCATAACCGTCTCGTTTATATCAAAGGCGCTTCGCCAAGACCGCTCCAAACTACGACTTAGTAGCTTTTCACTTCAATTACTTTATTTTAGTAGTACAATGAAATGAAATGTTATACAATTTTCTTACAAAGACCAACTTTTGCAGCTTCGTTCTATTGTTTCATTCTAATAAGTTTCTTCTTAGTCAAAGTATAGAATAAAGTCAATAAATAGTTGAACATACATTATTGAGAATTCTAGGAATACTTAATTCACTTCTTACGAAGTACAGATGGTATAATTTGACTTACTTTTACTTACGGATTCGCCTTCTGGTTAAATAGATATCCATTTTCACACAACTAACAGTTGTGGGTGGTTCGATTTCTACTTGAGGAAATGAAATACTTTATATTTTTACGCAAAGCACGGCGTTAAGTTTCATCAGTCTCTATGAATTCATCTAGCATTCAACGGAAAATGGAGAACGGAATCTTATCACTAGATCCTGAGATTTGCTAAACTCCATTTTGGAATGAGTTAATGAGAACGGAGTGTTATGACTAGATCCTCAGGTTCCTTTTGCTAGTTCCTACATTCAACAAAACAAACTCATCAACTTTATAATATAACCGTTGACATTAACATGACCCTTTGGATATTTTCTTTGCATTAAATAAACAATGGAAAAGACGAAAGGACGAACCCATTAGTAAATACAGAAATATATTTTTTAGAGTCTCAAATATCCTGAAAATATCGGGATGGGTAAAGAGAATTTAATATTAGATAGTAGCTGTCCATTTTAGAGCTGTCCCTGTCCCTTGTAGCGTTATACCACTGAAACTTTAGCATTAAATAACACAAAGTTTGCTATTAGTTCCTCTTAAATTATGGTAGGAAACGACCTATTTAATATCCTTTGCCAACCACACGGAGTTCTACTATAGATTTAAACTTGACCTTAATTAAAAATTATATGCAAAATATAACAAAGCGCGGCGTTGAGTTCCGTCACTCAACACGTAACTCTTAAGAATTGTACAAAATGATGACACCAATATCGACAGTAAAAGAAACGTTTAATTTTTTTTTATGTAGTGGGATTTGAACCCGTTCTTATCTGGCTACGTCTAACTTCTTATACACTTCTTGCTAGATTAGATTTTCCTGTGAAGTTCTCATTTTAATTAAATATTGTCAAAAATACACATAAAATGGTACTCAAAGCCGCAATGGGCAAAGAATAGACCATTTATCATGCAAATCACACCCCACAAAGCCCACGTAGCGCTCACGTGTTGCATAGTGAAATATCCTTTATACCGGAATATAGGTGCGATGGACAAACGAATGCAAAAATACTTTTTTTTCGAAACAAACGGTGGATACAAGAAGTATTGCTGAAATAGAGTTGGTTAAACCAGAATTTCTTTCTTTAGAAATTCAAAATTCAAAATATTCTTTATTCAAATAAACTATAAAAGCACTTTTGAATCGTCGAATGTACATGTCATCAAAAAGCTACCACCGGTTCGGAAGGCAGTTCTGCTGAGAAGAGCCGGCAAGAAACTCAACAGTTGCTCTTTTCAAAGTCAATGGTATATTTTACTATTACATTAACTGGCAGCTGTCCTGCCTGACATTCAATAGGCATTAATTTCATACATGTTTATCCTCTAAATATTCTTGAACAGCTTTACTTGTTAGAATTTTTTTTACAGATATTTTAAATTTTGGAAGTGGCAAACTAAGAATACACTGCGGAATTTTATTATACACACGTATACTCAGCCCCATAAAAGATTTATTAACTAAATGATATTAGATTCCTATTTTAAGGATCAAAATGAAGCCGTCCTGAGGGAACGACACAGCATCAGGGACGGTTGTGGATTTGATTCCCGTTCAGGGAAAGAATTATTTTCATTTAATTTACTTACTTTATAACAAATTAAACGCGGCGTAGAGTTCAGCCAGTTCTGCACGTACAGGTTAAAGTTAATAAATACAAAAATTATAAGTTATACCTAACTATTCGATTAACAATACAAGTTATAGTATATTTTTTATGGTGAGGATATTGTATTTATGCTTTAAAACGAATCTGTAATACTTAATTTAATAAATACTGTTACAACATTTACATTTTTCAGCGTATGACCTAAAAACAGCAACAAAAATTGAAATTTAGATCATAAGGAACTCAGAAAGATAAACGGTCGCCATCTTGGGGTTACAAATTTTCATAATTTTAATTAAAATTATGTTGACGCTATAATATACAATGTTTTTCCAAGAAAATGTGGACGGAGTAAAAAACATTGGATAGATTTATTAGCGTCTCCCCTTAGGCGCATTACCACTGAAGCAATTTTGCGTTGTTATCCGGGTATGAAATTAAAACAGCTTTGGTCCTCATGGCCATGTACAGCTACGGTCGTTATGGACATTTTCTTTAAAATTATATGAATAATTAAATTTAAACTAAATTAAATCAGTTTCACGCTGTTTCCAGGGTAGGGAACTTAATGTTAAGACACTCCGTTCCCCACATTCCATCGAATTTTTCGAGGTATTGCGTGTTGAGTGACGGAACTCAACGCCGCGCTTTGCCTCGACACCAGAGCGAAGGAATGGGAATATAAACGTAAATAAATATTTCAAATATTAAAAATATTTTAAGTTTAGGAAGATATCGAATTTAGGAAGATAGGCACGGCGTGGAATACCGCAACATTGCTTTGCTATTCAACAAATTATATCTATAAAAGGTTATAATAAGGAAAAATCGACGGAGGACGGTTAGGTATATTCTATGCTAAGCTTGGGAGAGGCTTAAAATGTAAGAAATGTCTAGTACTATACTCGTACATTACTTTCATAATAAACTGAATGTGAAAACCAAAATGATTTATTACTCTAGAATCTCTGCCACCTTGTATGATGCAAAAAACATAATTAATTATACGAATAGAAGAAAAAACAGCTTGAACACGATTAAGGAAAATGAAAAAGAAAATATTTCAATTCTTCGAATGGGATTCGAACCCAGTCACATGTCACGTTTACCCCTGCGCCGAGACTGTCCTCATGATAAACAAAATGAAAGGAAAAACAAGTTGGCCATTCAATATTATTCCCCTTTTATATTCATAGGTGTGGAAATGAGGTATGGAAACTAATAAATTCCTTGTCAAAGTTAAATTTTAACTTAAAATAACTTGAAAAGCGTTCCCTATTTTCCAATACAAAACAAAAGAGTAAAGGAAAAGACTATAAGTTTATAAATATTCATCATATTTTTAAAATCCTTTCAATATATTGCATAAATTCATTAATGCGATGACTAACTTTTACTTGCGGTTTCGCTTGCGTGGTCAAGTGGTAATAATAGTTATGTATGATACATGGCACATTCTAAGTGCCCCAGGTGCCCCCTGCCTCCAGGTACATGCGACACTGGGGTATATCGACAAGATTAAAGTGACGTAATATAGACCTGTAGATTAATTACATTTATCAAGGAAAGCTAGCCTTTCTTAATACATGGAATATGTAAACAAACAGATTTTTTCAATTGGAACTAGTAGTTCCTGAGATTGGAAACACGAAGTAAATATTATTGAGGCGCAACAGCACAAGCGTCAACTGTAAACGCCACGAATATGGGTTCGATTCCCATTCCCCAATTCCCGAAGGAGTGACAAATTTAATATTTTTCATTTCCTGACTCTGGTAACAAGGCAAATGCCTCGAGACTTCAACGCAAAGTGGAAAAAGGTTGGAAAACACTAGGTTCCCTCTGCTCTCTGCTCTGCTGCTGCTCTGCTATATGCTGAATACACCGTGAAGCGTGATAAAAAAATAAAACGAAAACACTGTCTTTGGTACACTTTATTATTTATAACATAATTACAACAAATTGCACATATTCCTCCATTGACATAAGTTACAAGGCCTTAAAATAATTCAACATTTACTATAAAAATACTATACATACCTACATACATACAATATCTCAGAAACAAAAGCAAATTTACCAATGGGCTCACGTTCCTAAGAACATATTGATATATCTGCTTTTTTAAATATTTATATACAGACGAAAATATCTACTTTTATTTATATATATACATCTACGATTGCACTAAAATGTGTTTTTCTATAATAATTTAATTTTTACATTTAATCTATTAGCTTAAAGGTTGCGAATCTTTTATTTAGTGATGTCCTTATAAATTATTTCATTATAAGATACCTGAAACAGAAAAAGTTAATTATTATTAATATATAGAGGTAATAAGTAATAGAATATGATTTATATTTTATACACATACAGATATGTACTGTATATATATAATTCTTTTTTTAGCTTCACCCGCACATAGCAGGGTAGGCAGAGGGAACCTGTGCATTCGACTGTATCATAAATAAATTCTTGAGGCATTGGTCGTTGACTAGCGGAACTGTACGCCGCGCTTTCGTTACCTTCTCGTTACCACAGAAAGGAAATGAAAGTATTAAATTTTTCATTCCCTAGAGTGTCCCAATCGAACTTCTAACCATTGCATTTACAGTCGTACGCTCTGCGCCACGACCATCTCAATCTTACATACATATATGATGACAATAAGCGTA